>LNAC01001528.1:12335-34652 GCA_002007465.1 Ailurus styani | reverse complement strand
CATAAGGGTTTTTTTTTTTTTTTTTTTTTTTTTTAAAGAATATACAGAAATACGGGCACCTGGGTGGGTCAATGGACCTGCCTTCCGCTCAGGTCATGATCTCAGGGTCCTGGAATCGAGGCCCGCAGCAGGGAGACTGCTTCCTCCTCTCTCTCTTTCTGCCTCTCTGCCTACTTGTGATCTGATCTCTCTGTGTCAAATGAATAGATAAAATCTTAAAAAAAAGAAAAGAATATAAAGAAATAGAAATAAATTATCCTATAGTGATCCAAGCAGAAAATTCTTTTAAAATTTGTCCATGATTAACATGGGATATATGACCCTACTCTGTCATTCTGAGACTTGAATTATGTTTGTTCCAAAAGTGATACCCTGTTCCTGTAGGAATGGGTGTTGGCTATGCTGATCCCAACACTGTATGAGCCACATATCACACTAGATTCAGAGGAAACAGGTGCTGAGATTATAATTAAATACATATATAGGAAACAGGAGTGGTGGCAAAGAAGGCCAGGGAGGAGAAATATCCTTCCTGTGTGTCAAAGAGATGAAGAAGGTGAAAACCTGCAAGCTGATTTCCGAAGCCCACAGCACAAGTTAAAAGCATAAAGACACATATTAGGTCAGAAAGACTGTGGGTGTGAATTGGATGCCTACATCATATTTAATAAGTATTGATAACATCACAAAATCCAATCCAAATGCTACATTAGGAGCAGAAGGATAAAGCCTGGTGCTCAGATAACAATGCAAATGAAATTAGTGCCTGGAAAGCAAATGGGTTATGTAATAGAGGATTAGCTATCGAATACAAAATTCAGAATTCGTCCTATTAACAAATCTTTGTCAGAAAAAAAAGTCCTTTCATGACTTAAATTACTTGCTTTGAAGCAAAACAAAGCAATGTCTTTCATATAAAGTCTGTTAATAATTTAAGAAGGAACCAAACTGACCAGGCTGCACTGGCAAACTCATCATGGGACTCCAGAGAAGGACCAATAAGACAGGCTGCGGACTCAACCTTCCTTCAGCAGTCAGTGTTGGTCCAAGAGGGCTGGCAGAGGAGAAACCTAGAATGGACAAAAAATTTAGATGTATATGATACGGGTTATGTCAAGCCACACAAGACACAGAACTGGCTCTGCATATCAACTCAGCCACAGGGGGACTGTGGGTCTTTGAAGCAGTCATACCAACCTCCCTGGGATCTGCAGTCTTCACCCATAAAAGAGCAAATTGACCAGTCATGCTTAAAGCACAGAAATATCATGAACACTAAGTAATATGATAGGTTTGGAAGGAATCTGTGAGGAAGACAGCACTTCCCAAAATTATTATTAGTTTCCTGTATACTATTCACTCTAATTTGTTTGCTGTTATCACTATTATACAAATTAAAAATATCTTTTGGACTTTGGATCTAAGTGTCTCATTACACGGTATGATTAAGTATCACTGTCAAAGTTTCCTTCTAGGGCTCCTGGGTGGCTCAATGGGTTAAGCCTCTGCCTTCGGCTCAGGTCATGATCTCAGGGTCCTGGGATCAAGGCCCACATAGGGCTCTCTGCTCAGCAGGGAGCCTGCTTCCCCCTCTCTCTCTGCCTGCCTCTCTGCCTACTTGTAATCTCACTCTCTGTGTCAAATAAATAAATACAATCTTAAAAAAAAAGATTTCCTTCTAGAGACAGGAGTTCTTAGCGAAAAAAATGTAATGGACTAAAATAAGGAACAAGTAGGTCATAAACTGTAAGAGTTAGAGAAACCCCCTATTACAATTTCCATTTCTCCTTGAAATCTTTTGTAATCTCATTCCTGCCAAAAGTAATAATGGCCATAGTCCTCTAGGAGTGGCACTTACAGGAGGGACTTCTTGAAAGGGATTTAACGGACTTTCTGCTTTTAATTTGAATGTACTCTCACTTCTAGACACTTCAGCAAAGGAAAAGCAAATGGAAAGACATTTTCCTCACAGTTTACTGGAATGTCAAAGTTTAAAAAAGAAGAGGAAGAAGAAGCTTTTAAAGTTGCACTTAAAGAGTTTCTTACTAAAATACTATGTCCCAATTGTACTATTTTTATAGAGAGAATGANATATCACTGTCAAAGATTTCCTTCTAGGGTGCCTGGGTGGCTCAGTGGGTTAAGCTTCTGCCTTCGGCTCAGGTCATGATCTCAGGGTCCTGGGATCGAGGCCCACATCGGGCCCTCTGCCTGCCTCTCTGCCTACTTGTAATCTCTCTCTCTGTGTCAAATAAATAAATAAAATCTTAAAAAAAAAGATTTCCTTCTAGAGACAGGAGTTCTTAGGGAAAAAATGTAAGTGAGAGTCATCAGCTCAGCAGGCTATTTTTCATCTTACCTTTGGTCCTGGAAAAGTATTAAAATTTAGTAACAATAAAATGTGTACTTCTATAAATCTCCTTCAAAAGTGATAGTGATGTGCTGGTTTTACACTTACTTGTACCTAATTATACTGATCAGCATTATTTTAAGAATCTGAATGTCCATTTTGATGAGAAAGCACTATTTCCATCAAAGAAAGATGAGAAATGAAAAGCAGAAAACTCTTTTGATTTCTGTATCAGCACAGGCATACTGACATTGGCTTTGAAATGAAAAGGTGTCAATGTCATATCTTAAAGTAATAACACTCATGTGTATAGTTCTTTAGAGTCACAGAGTACTTATAGACATATTGCCATTTTAATATCATTTTCATAATTTGTGAAATCTAGAAGNATAGTTCTTTAGAGTCACAGAGTACTTATAGACATACTGCCATTTTAATATCATTTTCACGTCAACCATGCTAATAGATACTAGTAACTCTCCCCTCCCTAGATGGGTAAGAAAAATGAGATATCATCTGCTTCATAATTAAAAGGTAATAAAGCAAAATCAAAATTGAAATTGAGTGAGATTTGAATTTGTAGAAATTTTTTTAAAGATTTTGCTCATTTATTTGACAGAAAGAGAGAGAGAGAGAGAGATTACAAGTAGGCAGAGAGGCAGGCAGAGAGTGGAGGAAGCAGGCTCCCTGCTGAGCAGAGAGTCTGATGTGGGCCTCGATCCCAGGACTCTCAGATCATGACCCGAGCCAAAGGCAGAGGCTTTAACCCACTTAGCCACCCAGGCGCCCCTGAATTTGTAGAATTTAAAATGNATTTCATAAATGCTCTTGATACATTCTTGATTCTCAACGCACAGTTTAATTTTAAATTAAGAATAACAAAAAGAAAGAGACAGAAACCTGAGGAGTAGGTAAGTGAGGTAGTACTGAAAGGTATCTTCCATCAGGGGCTAAGTTGCTCTGTTTTTAAAAACTTTTAATCTATAATGCCACTTTGTTCAAGTAATTCTTGTTTATGTACAAATACAACTCAATTTAACCAATAATCGCCACAAGTTCAATCGTGAGGACACTAAAGCCAAAGTTTTGTTACTTATCCACCAATCTAAAATTAAAAAGACGTTTCTATTTCCACACACCTGCCATTTATTTTCCCAAACTTGCATAACAGATGTCCATGACATGCTGATTCATGGCTCCTTACATAATTGTTGGGCTGTGCCTTCACAGCACTAAACCTGACTTGCAAAATGAATCTCTGATGGAAATATGAATTTGGCTTCCCAAATATCATTAAATATTTAAAATGTAAACTACTGTCTCTGCCATTCAGCCATTTTAATAACTGCCTAATCATGACATACTCTTCTAATATTGTGAGTCTTGTTATCTGAACACTGTAAAAAGAAAATACGCATTTCTATGTTGATACATTCTAGTTTCCATTTACTGCATCTCCATTCCCAATGAGCCATATTAAACCAAAATTATCATGATGACAATAGCTGCATAACTGAACTATGGTCATTTTAAAATCTCTCCTGTTTCAGGAGGATCCATCCTTTACACATACATGCATCGTGTGTGTGTATATGCACACACACACACACACACACACACACACATCCACACACATCATCAGCCACATAAACTTCTCTTTCCTCCTGGCCAACAAAATCAACAGATTAACAGCCTTGTTCACACCGTTTAGGGACAAAACTGATACAGAATTTTACACAAATTAAGACCATTTTTAGCTGCTTAGAAAAGAAAGAGGGGTCAGTGGGAGAAAATCTATCAATGAGAATGGCAATTTATTCTTAAATCTTGCCACACTTCTTTATCCAAATGAGCTGCAGAGAAACAGGTTATTTTCTTAGAATGGGGAAATTTTCCCCTAGTACACTAGCCATTCTTACAATAAGCCTGAGGTAGAAATAATAGGAAACTGGCCTTTAAGTGGCTAGATAAATGAAGAAAAGAAGAGAAAAGCAAGTAATGCTGATTGTGAGTACGAATTATCCAAGCCAATATTTGCTTTCAATTAATTTGCACATTAATTTGTCCATGCTGTAAAAATATACACATGAACACTTAAGGAGATAAACAAGCACAGCAGGAGCAAAATTGCTGCTATGAACCTTTTACCTATTGAGATCCAAGAATGGTTATTTTGGTTCCTGAATCCATTCTTTGAATGACACAAATCCAAAATAGGGAACTAGGAGTCTTGCTTCAAAAAGATCAATTCTGACAGGAAGTTGCTCAGCTGCCTACAAGTAAGTTACTGCTCTATCTTGCAATACAGCACGGTGCAAGGGTCCAAAGGGCTGACATCTTGCAACATCCTAGCTTGCCCATGCAGCCAGGAAAGAGAGGGCACTAACACATTTTAGAGCCCCAGCCCACAGTGCTCTCATTAACAGCATTGTGGGGTTGTTTTCATAGGTCCTTTAGTCATTCCACCTCCATTACCTGTTCCATAGTAATCACATGGCAAATCAGCAGAACCTTACAGACATAAANACATAAAGAGTTTGCCCAAGAGTGAACTCCAATCTTCACAACAGCCCTTTGGAGTATACTGATAAGCCATTATTATTCCCATTTCACAGAACAGGAATTGGAGGCTTAGAGGTTTCAGGGATTTGGTCACAGACATATAGGTGGTAATATGGAAGGGTCTTCTGACTTTTAGCCAAGTGTTCTCAGTAGCATCACAATGAATTCCAGGCCACTCTAGCAGAGCTGCTTAAATAGCAAGACTGTGTCTACTTACGCATCACAATTTCAGTAGTGACTCATTAGTAACAAGTCTCCTTTACTAAAGAACCTATCTAGCCATTGAATAGACTGAACTCAGTGACAANACCAAAAAAACCAATAAAATAAATAGAAAATTTGGAGTGAATGTCTACATGAATTCTCACAGTATAAGCTTTCATTTCCTTAGACTTCATAGTCCTACCACAAACTTTCTTGGTTTTTTAACTACAGTCTGAGCTTCTTACTATATATATATTTTTCCTTATGGGCAATTGGTATTATTTTGGAAAATGTGTCACTAAGAAAACAATGTTTTTGGGGGGAAGGGTGGGAGGGATGGGGTGGCTAGATGATGGACATTAGGGAGGGTATGTGCTATGGTGAGTGTTGTGAATTGTGTAAGACTGATGAATCAAAAACCTGTACCCCTGAAACAAATAATACATATGTCAATTTAAAAGAAAAGAAAACGCTTTTGTAATTTTGTAACTAACAAAAACTGTGTCTCTCTAAAATACCTTTCTGAGAAATAGGGCAAGTTGTATTGTACAGCTCAGTCTACAAAGTCATTCACACTCATCTGCAGGCCCGTCCTTTTCTTACTTGGAGCCATTATAGCCCCAGTTCCTCTAAAGTGTAGGCTCCGTGAGCTGACTCAATTCATAACATCTACTCTAAGAGAGTTTATTGGTGAAATAAACCTACTGTGCCAGGCCGCTGAGTATCATCAGACCCACACTTTCTCTCTTACACCTCAGAATGTGAAATTATGCCATAATTTCATCTTTAGAGGAAAGCACTCGAAAATTACCTTCAACATGCCATTCAACTCAACAAACTCTTACTGAGTACATACAAGACATTCTAGTTCCCATTTTGGAAACCTCAGATTACATTTCACTTCTCTGATTCTTACATTCCCATGGATAATCACCAAAGCCAATACGCTACTGTCTTAAAAATATCTTTCCTATCTGGGCCCTCCTTTCCATTTCAATAAATGCTGCCTTGGCTTAAGTAATTATTTTTTTTAAGCTTTTGTTTGTTTATATATAGTTATCTATTTATTTGAAAGAGAAAGAAGCCAAGCATGAGTGGGGGCAGAGGGGCAAATGGGAAGGGAGAGGGAAATACTCTCCAGCAAAGTACACACTGAATATGGAGCCCAGTGAGGGGCTGGAGCCCAATGTGGAGCTCGATCCCATGACCCTGAGATCATGACCAGAGCCAAAACCAAGAGTCAGACACTTAAACAACTGAGCCTCCCAGGTGCCACCCCTAAGTAATTATTTTTTTTTAAAGATTTTATTTATTTATTTGACAGAGAGAGAGATCACAAGTAGGCAGAGAGGCAGCAGAGAGAGAGGAGGAAGCAGGCTCCCTGCCGAGCAGAGAGCCCGATGCGGGCCTTGATCCCAGGACCCTGAGATTATGACCTGAGCCAAAGGCAGAGGCTTTAAACCACTGAGCCACCCAGGCGCCCCCCCCCCCAAGTAATTATTCACCTTAGATTCATTATCAAGCCTTCTATCTGGCGTCCCTCCCTCTAGGGACCATCTGAATGAATGAATGAATGAGTGAGTAAATAAAATTCGGTGACCTGCATATTCTCCAGTTGGTATTCATGTTCCTTCATAATTCATTTCTTTCCACCCCACTTTCTCTCCTTCCTTTTTTGCCTCACACATAGGTCCTGTGTTTCCACGCGGTCTGTCATTATGTTCAACATTATTTTTTTTAAAGATTTATTTTATTTATTTGACAGAGAGAGATTACAAGTAGGCAGAGAGGCAGGCAGAGAGAGAGAGGAGGAAGCAGGCTCCCCGCCAAGCAGAGAGCCCGATGTGGGACTCAATCCCAGGACCCTGAGATCATGACCTGAACCAAAGGCAGAGGCTTTAATCCACTGAGCCACCCAGGCACCCTATGTTCAACATTATTAAGGATGGCTGAGGCACAGGTACCAAATAATCAAAACAAACACTACCTGAATGACTAAATTGAAGCACTTCTGCTGACCGTGGGTCTTGATCATTCCTGGGTAGTACCATTCATATTCACATTTCCATGCTTTAGTGCCTCTTTCAGCAAAGGATACTATCACCTCTTTGCTACCTCCCAGATCAAATTCTTTAAGACCACCTTCAGTGAGAATTCTCAACCAACCACTCCAAGTAAAAGGTCAGCTTCCTCATCTATATTCCTTCC
Source organism: Ailurus styani (assembly GCA_002007465.1). NCBI lineage: Eukaryota > Metazoa > Chordata > Mammalia > Carnivora > Ailuridae > Ailurus > Ailurus styani. Next base: position 27,328 of record LNAC01001528.1, on the reverse strand, counting down.
CACTGAGTCTTGTACCATACCTGTAATAACACCCTTCGTGTTAGATAGTAATAACCCCTGTTATGCTAGCCAAGTACTTTTATCCGCACTAAGACTGTGTTCCTCAGTTCAGGGATTGTACTGTGTTCATCTCAGTAATCCCCACACCTAGCACAGCACCTGAAACATATAGATAACACAATACATTCTTGATAAATGGGTCCACAAAGGGGAAGGGCTGAACTACTGAATCTACAGTTGCCTGGCTTTAGGGCAGAATCATTTATTTATCCAATGTTTTAGTATGGAGCTCTGAAGGACTAGAACAAAGTCCTTGGATTCGGGTTAAAAAAAAAAGTACTCTACAGTTTAGGCCACCACCTAGGAAGAGTAGACCCAGACAGGGTGGATGCCTTCATGGATCATGGACCATACACCAAAAAACAAATTTTCCTATGAATGACATTATCCAAGATACTGTAACTTTTTAGGCTTTTCGACTGAAGTGATTTCTCAGATCACTGGAAGGGTTCAGCTCCTCACCTTATTAGCCTCAGCTTTTTCTCCTCTTAAGGAAATCCATTTCTTTACTAGACAAGCTCTATAAACTCCACAATTATATCAAAATAAACCACCATTCATCAAGACACAAGAGAATGGGATATAGAGATTTAAGGATCCTTTTCCCCCTTCAATTTTAGTAACAGAAGCAGGACTGTGCAAATAATGCTCCTGACAATATTTAAGGTTGTCTTAAGCAACAGGACCCCAGAGACTCTGGGGGCTGGGAAACTGATGGACACAACGAGAGCCACACCAATGATACAGTCAGTGATTTGAACCCACCCAGTACCACAGCAGAACCTGGTGCTCCAAATCACCAACCACAATGGTAAAAACTGGCACATCAACTCCTTTTGGACTCATTCTCATCTCTGGGCTGTTACCTATGGAAGACTATTGGTTTCACTCCCCACCTGCTCTCCATATGCTTGCTGACTTCACCTTTGAGCACACCTAAGAACAGAATGTGTCACCCAGAGGGCCACACATCTCATATGCATTCTCCATTCTTTCATTTTGAGAGCAAATAATAAGCCCCATTCATTCTAAGACTTTTAGGAGAGCCATTTAAGCATGGGCTATGATGTAGGTGTAATATGGAGCAGGAAATGCAGCTTGAGAGGTTAGTTATGCATGTATTTTGCATATTTCAGATGGAATTCAGCAGTCCATACTATGAATATAACTCAATGGTAACATCTAAAAATACATAACACAATCAGGAGTGGTCTGCTGGTTATTCCATTTCATAAGAAGTTCTGCCAACTACAGTACCTGCACTAATAAAACAGACCTTTTCTTAATGAATCTTGATTTTTAAAACATTGGGCTTAGCCCCAGGGACTCCAGTACCCAAGTCATATCCTAAATGGCTTCTATATAATGAGAACTATTTTATCAAAAACTCTCGCTGCACTGATTTTTATTGGATCATCTTTGAAAGCCCCTCCCTGCAACTTCCCTCCTTGGACAATAGGGAAGAGGGAATCACAGCCACTATTATCATCAGTTTGAGTTTAAAACCAGAATCACAATACCCAGAAACTGCAAGACATACAAGGCTCCTTTTCAGTCATGGCAGAAGGGTTGTTAGAAAAAGAGCTTTGTCTACCTGGAAATACACATGAGACAGAAGTCCAAAATAGAATNAAATAGAATTGTGAAAGGGAATAGTCGAAGTGAAGGAACTTGTAACAGACAACCTCTGATACCTGGGCAGCAGGAGGGCTTTGTAACTCTTACAGTATAACCTTCCCTGCAGAAAACTGCCCGATCAAGCATGCTTAAAGAACCTGGCTCCCGGTCTACTCCCTTGCCAGTGTGGAGGCATGGGTTATGATCAGCTAGCCAAACACAAAACACCTTTATCCATCGCTGCAATTTAGATTGACATAGCTCTCTTTTTCCAACTTCAATATTGAATGCATTTTTTAAAAATGTCTGTGATTTCTTTAATGCTGCAGCTTACTTCTTGAAGATCTGATAATCCCTTCATGCAGCAAATTGCCCATGTAAAATGTCTCACTAGTTGGGTGGTGTGGAAGTCAATTAACCTCTCTGAGCCTCAGGTGCTTAAACATGAATTATTTAACTCACCAGGTCATTGCCAGGCTTGGAAAAAATAAATGTAAAGTAATTGGTAAGGAGAAAGTACACAAAAATGTTGACTATTATTATCATTATTAGTATAGGAATTGTGTTTTACTTCAGGCCAAGTTCCATCCCAGGAGGAATCTGCACTACACAGTGCCTCTCACCCTGGAACAGTTCCGAGGCACAGCTATTAATCTTTCTCACTCCACTAGGGTTACAACAGGGATCTGATTACTAAAGCTCTTCTCCTTTCTTTGCTTTTCTTTTAGAAGGCAAGTGTGCATTCTATGGAAATACAGTGTGCCATCCTCTGCTTGTGAATATGCTCTGTTTACTGTAATCTTTCACTGACTGATGTTACGAAGATATTTTTTAAATCACTTCTTGGGTATTGATGGAGAGGAAAGCATAAGAATATCAAAAACAGTAAGTTAGGAACAATGATCATTTTGTAGAAATCAGAAAAGAAACGGGAAGTATAGTCCCTAAGCACTGCATAAATCCTTCTAAAAAGAACTTTTCTATTGTTTTAACAGATCACCTTGGGAATTTCAGTAGACTCTAAGGCCTCGCCTCCTATTCTGAAGAGGATTTCACTCNACTATTATTATCATTATTAGTATAGGAATTGTGTTTTACTTCAGGCCAAGTTCCATCCCAGGAGGAATCTGCACTACACAGTGCCTCTCACCCTGGAACAGTTCCGAGGCACAGCTATTAATCTTTCTCACTCCACTAGGGTTACAACAGGGATCTGATTACTAAAGCTCTTCTCCTTTCTTTGCTTTTCTTTTAGAAGGCAAGTGTGCATTCTATGGAAATACAGTGTGCCATCCTCTGCTTGTGAATATGCTCTGTTTACTGTAATCTTTCACTGACTGATGTTACGAAGATATTTTTTAAATCACTTCTTGGGTATTGATGGAGAGGAAAGCATAAGAATATCAAAAACAGTAAGTTAGGAACAATGATCATTTTGTAGAAATCAGAAAAGAAACGGGAAGTATAGTCCCTAAGCACTGCATAAATCCTTCTAAAAAGAACTTTTTTATTGTTTTAACAGATCACCTTGGGAATTTCAGTAGACTCTAAGGCCTCGCCTCCTATTTTGAAGAGGATTTCACTAATAATTTTACCCACTGTTCTGTCTATTGCTGGTGGTCAGTTTGATTTTAAGCCAGCCAAGACATATCTCCAGACACAGACCGATGTGCACCTGAGGGGAAGAAATGACAACAGCGGAATTCCCACATGATGAAGAGAAACAGGATGAGCCGTGTGCCATCAGGGCCACTGCCAAAAGATGGCAGGTGCACCGACTACCTTCCAATCGATACCCATGTTGTCACTGATTCCTTTTACTCCTGATTTTCTATCTTTGACCCTCTTTTCTACTAGCCTTCTCCAGAATCTTTTCCGATTGAACAGGTCATTTACTTTGTTGATCCCTTTCTTGAAGAACAGCCCTCCCAACTTCACTAATGAGTTAAACCAACCTCCCACCATCCATCTTTGCCTTCTTCTCATCTCCTCCCAAAGAACTATAGTTTATACCTAAGATTCATCTCAGTTCCATCCCTCTCTGGTTCTTTTCTTACCTGTACTTTTTCTTTCTCTACAGAGGCTTCCTTTCAACACACACTGATATCTTAGGATACCCTTCAATTTCCAGAATACACTGATATGGAAGAAATAAATCATCATATCAAATACCTTGTTTCTTGAACTTTACCCTACCAGTTATTACTGACTTTTCTGACACAAACCTCGCATTTATGTTCAGTTAAGATGAACCTAGGTTCAGGGTGCCTGGATGGCTCAGTCATTTAAGCGTCTGCCTTCAGATCAGGTCATAATCCTAGAGTCCTGCTCTGTGGGGAGCCTGCTTCTCCCTCTCCCTCTGTTGCTGCCCCTGCTTGTGCTCTCTTGAACGCTCTCTCCTGCTGTCAAATAAATAAATAAAATCTTTTAAAAAAAGATCAACTCAGGTTCATGCTACAGAGCATAGGAACAACAGTTTTAACTATGCTTGAATGTAACATGTACCAGGTATCTACTAGGTGCTCACTAGCAAGGTTCAGTACAGAGCCCAGAGGGTAGCTCAGATAGTTCCTGCCTCACAGATTTCACACCCAGGGTCTCCAACAGTGTGATACAAGGACTCCCTTGAAAATGCAGATTCATATACTTGGCACTGATCTAAGAACCTCCTAGTTTCAGAATCTTTGGGACAAAGGCCCAGAAACAGTGTTTTTAAGAAGTTTCTACAATGATTCTTTACTGAGCTAAAACATGAGGACCACTGCATATGTGAATGATTAAGAAACAAAATAACAAAACAGAGAGAGAGAGAGAGAGAGAGAGAGAGTAGCACAGTGAAAAGTGCCCTGGCTTTACAGTCTGACTGACATGAATGTACGTTGCACCTCTCTGATTTCTTACTATATTCCCCCAGGCAAATTATTTTACCACTCTGACCTTCCATTTGCTCACAGTAAGTTGCTGACTCTAAGACCTACTTGCAGGGACAAAAACAGTATATTCAAAATACTTAGCACAGTGCTCGACCAATGTGAAATATCATTCTGACAGTCAGGGCCCCTGCATTAAAAAGTGCCCCTGGAATTGGCAAGCACTGCAGGCCTAAGAGACATCATTTCTTAAAAACAGGACAGCACAAGCACGAAGGGCTTTGGGAACTTTCCCTGGACCCAGAGGTAGAAGGGAGAAGGTGTTAGGGCAGAGCTGGCAAACAGCATCAGGGTACTGAATGCTATCCAAACACGCACAGTTGGCCAACATGTCCTCCTTCCCAGGAAGTTTCCAAAGTCCTAACCTCAGTGAATTGTAAATAGCTTCAAGAAATAATTTTAAAATTGCCTCGCTGTGTCCTTCAACTCTTTCATGATGAAAATGATCTATGTTTGTATTCCCATACCATAAATTATTTGCAGTGTTAAAATAGTCCTCAAAGATATCTCAAGCTCTGTGCTCCTAACAGGATGTTGGTAGTTTGTTTTATGTAGCACATTCTGTTCCCCAAAAGATGACAGAATTTTATACAGACTGCTTCTCAAGTACACCATGTTCTCCATATACAAAGTGATAGTGCCGACTCCCACCAGGAGGGGGTACTCTGGATGGTGACACTATTTTTGCTGATGGGGTGCAGCTTTCCTATCATCTCTAAGAACTGTGTGACAGATGTCCAGTGAGGGCCAGGAAGGTTGCCTTTAACCTAGAAGACTCACCTGCTCCTGGAAGCTAGCTGGCTCATGAGAGGATCCAGACACTTGATCCCATTAGCAAAACACACTAATCAATTAAGCCTACTCACTCTGAGCCAATCTTATTAAACCTCATTATTCCTATGAAGAATAAAGAGCAATTCCTATTCCATTTCAAATAATGGAGAGGTTTCAAATTATAAAACTTGCCAAAATAAGGTAACAATTACTGAGTATAATAAAGACAATCTCAGAACTCAAACTCAGCACTCAATCCACAGGACATTTATTTCCTCTGAGAAAGCCTCCTTTGACACTGAGTATCTGCAAAAAAACAAAGGGTCTAAACCATATCATTGTACTGCAGGCAACTTCTATTAATGCACATAGGGGAAGATATACAGACTTTCCTTTCATATTCCAGTTCTGCAGGAAAAAAATATTTATACACACATACACACACATATTAAAATAGACTGAGACAGATCAGTACATATAAGCAGCTCAATGCAACATCTGTAGCAGTCCTTAAGACTGTATTAAAGTCCTTGCTGTTTATCAGGTTGGTAAATCATATCAGCTCCTAGTTATTTAAATTGCCAGTTGCTAGGCAACCACATCTTCTGTCAACTGTCACTCACTCTCAACTTCCTCTGCAACATTTCTTTAAGAAAAAAAACATAGTGAAAAATTCTTGAGATGCTTATTTTGGGCATCAGAAATGCACTTAATATTATCCCTGAGATTAAAGAGTATGAGAATTGAATGATATTGGAAAAATAAACATGTTCAGTGAGTTGGAGGAGGGGCAGTCATATGGTATAGGTAGTGAGGTGGGTGAGTACCCAGACTGAAAAGTTGAGAGATTCCGTGAAAGGAAGTTTCTCTTTGGAACCTGGTCCACAATAAAGGGATGTATGTGACAGAAGCTTTCCAAAAGAAAATATGCACTTGGGGAAAATAGGTGATTCTCAACAAAACTGATGTTTAGTTATTTTTATAATCATGCACTCATCACTGAAGGATGAATAAGCATTATAGTCACAGGAATCAACAACTTCTTGCTTCTGACACCAAATAGTTACAAGTAAAATAATTTACTACCTTCTCAAGAACATTTCTACTATGCAAATGTTGTTTTATTTTCTTGGGTATAAATCAGCATCCACTGTTTTACTCAGCCCAAGAGCTAAGTTATCTAGCAAAAGTATAAACCTTCTCTTCAAGGTTGGGTAGACTCCTCAGCCATGAAGATAATATAATACAGTATCCATTCGATTCACTCTATCAATACAAGTCGTTCTAGAATTGTTGCTTCCTATCTCTCTGGGCTTCAGTTTTAAACTACTCCTCAAGTTCTCCCTAGCAATAAAATTTCACAAACTCATCAACCTTTAAGTTATGTAGTTCTCAACACTCGCAGCCTCTATGAAACTGAGCCAACCCAATAAAGCAGACTTGTGTTGCTACATGTCACAAATACAGAAACATACATCTGCAAACAAACCAACAAATTATTAAAATGAACCATTTACTCTGGTGGACAAACATTTAAAGAATAAAAAGGAATATCTTCATGACTTCAAGTTGTATATTATTTCTTCAAGACAGAATGTGTCAACTTTGAAATTAAAACCCTTGTGCAATCAAAGAAACTCTCAAAATAGTGTGAAGATAAATCACGTTGAGGAAAAAATATTGCAATGCAAATAGCCAACAAAGAATTAGGAACAGGAATATTTTAAGAACACCCATGAATCAGTAAGAAACCAAAACAAAACAAAACAAGAGAACAATTTGGGAAAAGGAAAGAAATGGGCAATGAACTGAAGGGAGAATTTCAGCAGCCAATGATTATATGAAAAGATACTTAATGAGATACCAATCATACTCATCAAATTGGATATCATTTTTAAATAGTATAATCCTAGTGTTGGCAAGGATATGAAACAACTGAGATTTCATACATTTCAGAGAGTATATTCTAAGCACACACCACTTAGAATAGAAACTTAAACTATGTAGTCAAGAGGAAGATTTATAACACCCTATGACCTTTGGGAGGCAGAATAATGATGCCCCAACGATATTCATGACTTAATTCTCAGAACCTGTGAATATGTTATGAAGGTTGCAGATGGAATTTAGTTTGCTAATAAAGTAACCTTAAAATAGAGAGATTATGCCAATTATTCAGGTGGGCCCAATGTATTCACAAGCGTTCCTAAAAGTGGAAGACAGAGGCAGAAGAAAGTCAGATGGAGATGTGATGATAACAGAGAGTTGCAGCAATGTAGGCTTTAAAGACTAAGGAATGAGGCCACAATCCAAAGAAACTGAGCACTCTTTACAATCTATGAAAGCAAGAAACGGATTCTCCCCTAGCGGTTCCGTAAGAAATACAGCTCTCTCAACACCTGCATGTTAGCCCACCAAGGCCCGTGTCAGACTTCTAATCTCCATAACTGTAAGATAATAAATTTGTGTTGTTTGAAGCCAGCAGGTTGGGTAATTTGTTTCAGCAGCCATATGAAACTAATAAATGACCCAGCAGTTATTCTCATAGGGAAATTCTCCCATGTGACTGGTTGGGCAAAATCACAAGAATGTTCACAGCAAGATTATTTAGAACAGAAATTTTGAAAACAATCTAAATGTTCATCAACAGGAGAATGAATATATGAATACTGTGCTAATATACAATAAAAGAATACTCTCTAGTAATTAAAGGACCTATAGCTATATATATATCAACATGAATACATTTCAAAACTTATTGTAAATAAGTGAAATAACAAGCTAAAGTATTATTTGTATAGCATATCATTTGTAGAAGGTTCAAGAACATACAAAATGATATGGCAATATTTTTTTTAAAGATTTTATTTATTTGACAGAGGGAGAGAGATCACAGGTAGGCAGAGAGGCAGGCAGAGAGAGGGGAAAGCAGGCTCCCCGGTGAGCAGAGAGCCTGATGTAGGCCTCGATCCCAGGACCCTGAGATCATGACCCAAGCCAAAGGCAGAGGCTTTAATCCACTGAGCCACCCAGGCACCCGATATGGTAATATTTGTGGATAAATATATTATAGCTAAAGACTAAATAAACGGGTAAGAATGATAGACACCATACCCCAACAGTGACGATCTCTGAGTGACTGAAATGAACAGACTGCTTCAAATACATCTTAAATGCTTTACTTCATGAAACATAAAGTCCTGAGGTAAATAGGATAAAATGTAAAGATCTAACAGGTACATATGTGTAGATGACTATGAAATTTATTATTCATATTTTTCTCTATTACTGAAATATTGTACAATAAACAATCTATGCCTCAACGATGTGCTTCCCACATATCCACTGGTAAAAGGGCAACCCAATTCTCCCCAAGTTCACAGAAAATGATCTCACCCAAGGAAGTATCCCTATGAACTTGCCAATTAAATGACAAAAATACCAAAACCCAAGTATCAATATTTGACACAATTTTTGTAACCTTCCAAAAGTACACTGAAGTAAGCAGATTTTTATTTTTATTTTTATTTTAAGCAATTTCATTTGCTTCTGAAAGTCAAGAAGTAATTCATATCGGGAGAATTTCTTCTGAATGTCTCCAAACAGGCACACCCAGGTATGAAGAGGTCTATTTGTAAGTGGGTATTTATGAAATGGGCCATAATAAATATGCTGTCATCTTTCACACCAAAAAATGAGATGGTTCATTTAGAAATACAGTGTTTAAATAAGTTGTCAGATGAAATGATAGTCTATGTTTTTGAAATGATATTCTAATTATCATCATCAAATCCTGCAGCAATATGGATTAATAAGTCTATTTGCCAGAGACCCAAATATTAAGGAAAAATGGAAATCTCTNATCTCCTTTTTGTGGTTTAATATTTTTCCTTGATTTATACTTCTATTGAACATGATTCAATTCCTATTTTTATCTTTTTTAAGTGGCAATGTCTGTCCAAAGCCCTGAGGGCATTAAGATTACGAAATGACTATTCCACTTCTTAGGAAAATATAAGAAATGAGGGGGTTTTCCATTTTGACTGCTTTTCCTCCTGAACTAAAAACCTTTACCTCTTTCTCTAGGAAGCATCTGTAACTGAAAACACTGGCACTAATTGTTTTAGCTAGAAGAAAAAATAATCTAAGAATAATGTATAATAAATATATGATTGGTGAGTGTAACAGCATTGTACTATAATCGATTATTAACCTAAAGCTTATTTAACCTCTAAAAACCGAGATCCCTTTCTTTTAAGCCTGAGAAAGTTAAATTAATTATATTTAGTTCTGGATGGCACAAATTTAATGCCTGTGCCTGCCAAAATGCCAACCACAACATAAAAACCAATCATAGCAGCTCTAAAGAAAAACATGTTTCTTTGTTCTTTCTCTGACCTAGCCGAGCCTGAGTCCAGAAAATATACTTCAGTCAACAATTCCAAACATCATACATGAAGACGTACCATGTTATTATGCCTAAAATAAAAGATAAACATACAGTTCCAGTTTACTTTAATTTATAGAATACTATTTGGGGTATTAATGGACTGAGAACGATCATCTAAGAAACAGTGACTTAAGAACCATTCCAGCCAGATAATAGCTTATACTCACAGCTTCTCTCTTTAACTGGTGCCTCACATTTATGTAGAGCATTGCTACCTACCGCATTCCAGAACTGCTTTCCCTTTCTTGATCTTTTTTTTCTTCTGTTTCCCTTTTCTCCAACCAATCAGCATGAAGACACTCGGGTTGGTAAATAACATTCTTCCATATTTTCTACATGTTCCTTCTCCAGAGAAATGTTATCTCTTGTTCTTTCCACTTCTGAGGGGTCTTCCTTCTCTGGCTAGAATGATTTCCACTTCAAGCACCTAGGTCAAGTTCCTAGGTCAAGCTCCCTAAACTTAATGGAAGAGGGATCTCTGAAACCATCTTGGCTGCTTTTTTCTCCTTTGGATGAAATTCCCCACTCACCTCTGATAGACAGATCACCTGTAACTGAGCATATCCTCTATCAAAGACTCATCAAATCCTTCCAGTGATAAGTAGATTATAGGCGTTTAAAAGATGGTCTCTACAGGAAGTTGAGATGTGACTTTCTGTAAGTTCTATTTATTGCTTTACTTCATTCATTCTTCTCTGGGTGATCCAAAATCTCTTGTTCTGTTGTATAATCATTTGATTATTTGAATGCTATCATGTTTCCTTCAAATCTTAATTAAATACTCTCTCTTTATCCAAAAAAGCCTTTAACCTTAATAGCTTCAGCCCCATAATATGCACAGCTCCCACTACAGATCAATGTTAAGCTATGACATGACTGACAGATGCCTGGAGAGAATACAATGGTATATATGAAATAGCATAGCCTTCCCATTCTGTCAGTCTAAAAGCATACTACTGTACTCAGTCCCATCAACATCACCCTGGGTTTATTACTTCAAATTATTTATCTCCAGTAACATTACCTTACTTATTTGTTGCTTCTTATTGGGTGCGTGTCTCCTACTGCTGGACTACAAAGTCCATGAAAGTAAAGATGCCATCCATCTCATTCACAGGAACCAGACAACAGTACCTGACATACAATAGACAGTCCCTATATACTGCTGACTCTTTGAATAAAATCCACCTAAAATACTGCTTCTCAATAGTTTTCACCGGGCATATTCATAGATATTCAGGATCTGTCATTGACCAAAATCATATCATGTCTAAGTGCCAGCCATAAACTGTAGAAATAAGAAATGACTAAAACTTAGTCTTTGTGGCTAGGGAGAGTTCCCAGAGTTGGTGATGGCAAGGTTAAGTTCTGGAGGAGGAACAGAAAGATATCATTCAAAACATGTATTTGTAACAAACACTCAGCACTGTCATATCATTCTGTTTCATTTTTTTTAGAATTCAGGAGGTTTGAGACTTCAAGAAAGTTGGAAGAAATGTATTACACGTACAGGGAGCAGCACTGGTGAACAATGCAGAAGTAAGAGAAAGGACATTCAAGGAACTGCTAGCCAAATGACATGATGGCTGAGGAAATGCAAGGAGTGGACTGGGGAGTTTTGGGCAGATTGTGAAAAGGGCAGTGGGAGCCTCTGAAAGGATTTAAACAAAAATACGAGCTCATCAAGTTAACGTTTAGAAAAACAAAATGCTAGTGTCACAATAGTGCACTCAGTAGAGGAGGGTATGAGCAGGGCCAGTAAGATGGGTAAGAACCCGCTGCAGAATTCCAAAGAAGAGATAAGAGAGGGGGATATGAGGATTGGGGGTAGACCACAGAGAAGGGAGCACAGGAATATTCAAGGCAGGAGAGCCAATAGGGCCAAACGATAAAGGGGTGAGAAAAAGGGAAGTCAAAGATGACCCCCAAGTTTTCTGACTTGGTGAACAAAAGGAGGCCCAGTCACAGAAATCAGGAATCAATAATAATAGACAAGAAGCTCAGAAGCCTTCACTTTCCTGAACAGAGGGATGGAAATACATCAGTATGTTAATGGTGTCCTCTGAGAACCGGTATTTAAAATGATCTTATCTCCTTTAGCCTTTTTTTAAAATGTCTAACTTTTCTTTAAAAAATGTATTATTTATAACCAGAAGGTATTTTTATTTCTAATTTTTCAATAAACAATTTTTCTTTTTTTTTTCGATAAAACTGGTATTGTTACTTTGCTTATTTACTTCCCAGACTCTCTTAAAGAGTCATTAAAATTGAAACTAGATGATCCATGTGGATAGATTTGGGGGTTTGGAGATTTTATTTATTGGCATAAATATAACCAGCAATATAAGACTGTAGTACTACAGGTAAGTCATATCAACTGAGGCTTTTTTCTTCTTCTAATGTGGTTATCTGCCACATGCAAGAAAATGTTTGTGTCATGCCTACCACTAGCTTATATCCACAGCCAAACTGTGCACAAAATTAATAGGTAAAATAAAAGGGACACTCACTTCCTCTAAACTAATTTGTTTTCAGTTTCTCGTTACAGCAGCAACTCATCTCACATACTTAACATCTTAACATGGTAATTTAAACAAATTCTGTCATCCCCACCAATTAACAAGNCAATTAACCAATAAACAGAACTCTTATACTCTTATAACATACCATCTTCATAAGCAGATTGACCACAAGCATCACAGACATGGAATTTTTTTCAGAAGGGTCTTAATGTAGACGTTTGTATGGTAAGGATTAACAAGCAGTCTAACTCCGCCTCCTGATTTCTTTGAGGAATATTTTCTCCAGGTTTTAGAAAAAAATTATTAGTAGTATTTATTACAAATAAAATTTGCTACAAAATGCAACTATGCCACTATAGAGATTTATTCATTTAGCAATAAGTCTAGGTATTGGAATACACCAGGTTACAAGAGATGAGGGGGAAAAAACTCCCTGAGNTGATTTCTTTGAGGAATATTTTCTCCAGGTTTTAGAAAAAAATTATTAGTAGTATTTATTACAAATAAAATTTGCTACAAAATGCAACTATGCCACTATAGAGATTTATTCATTTAGCAATAAGTCTAGGTATTGGAATACACCAGTTTACAAGAGATGAGGGGGAAAAACTCCCTGACTTTGTGTAACTTACCTTTGGGTGAGAAAGCAGCAGAGGGTAGAGTTTTCAAAATATTTGCACAAGGTTCTATAAATCTAAAGTGGTTCAAAACCTAAAGGACCAAAGAGTGGAACTGCCGGACCCTGGTGGGACTGAATAGCGAACGACTAAATCCAATGCTTCTGCATTGCTGCTGATACAATGGGAGATTTTAACAGAAGAGGTCCCCTCAGCTTGGTGCAGTGTTTGCTGCTATAGGTCTGCTCCACAGACTTGGGGGACAGGAAGCGCTGGAATCGCAAGATGTGAGCATAAACCAGAATATTGTTGACCTGTCAAACCCTTGGGGGTGGGCGCGGGGGGCAGAATGACTGGGTTCCACTTCAAGGGAAGTAAAGGTCAGTGGCCCTATGGGCCACCAGAGATGAGCAGCAGAAGACAGGGTGAGCTGGGAGGCTCTCAAATCACCTGGGATGAGCTGGTCCTCAAAAGGACAAAGCTATATGGCCAGTTGTCCCTTCTACTCAAAGAAGAGAAACAGTGGGAGAATTAACAGAACACTAATTCTCCTGCAAGATGAAGAAAGGACAACAAAATTCTACATCGTGATGCTGATCTCATCCCAGTAACAACACAACAGATTCTCTAGCAGGTTGGGACAGTGCATAAGGCCCCAATGCACTTAATCTTCAAACATGCATATTTTTTCAAAAGGGAGAAGAACCTCAAAGGTAAGAGTGGGAACTGCCAGAGGGGATAGAAAGAATAGGAAAGGTGAGGGGTCCCCCCGATGGTTACTCCTCTGATTATTTTGGAAGCACCTTATATTTTAAGGTACAGTTTCACTGGGTCAAATTAAGTTACTTTTTAAGGCTGACTGAAGGTACTTCTAATCCCTTCTATAGTCTCATATAGTGGGTGGGGAAATGGAGGAGATCCTTAGACCTATGGGGTTATTCACAACTTAGCCCCATTTTCTCTAAGCAACAGAAGAGTAGCTCCTAAACAGACAGCTGGTAGGGGGTGGAATTCTTCAGATAATAAAATTCTAATTTTACTCAATTAGAATTGAGGGGAAAAGTCCCGAGACAAGGAAGGACTAGGATCAATTTGAAAATTAAGAAACTGTAAGGTTTCCCGGTAGCCCTCCCAGTAACGGCGGATTAAACAAAGCACCAGACGANTCAATGGTGTCCTCTGAGAACTGGTATTTAAAATGATCTTATCTCCTTTAGCCTTTTTTTTAAAATTTCTAACTTTTCTTTAAAAAATGTATTATTTATAACCGGAAGGTATTTTTATTTCTAATTTTTCAATAAATAATTTTTCTTCTTTTTTCAATAAAACTGGTATTGTTATTTTGCTTATGTACTTTCCAGACTCTCTTAAAGAGTCATTAAAATTGAAACTAGATGATCCATGTGGATAGATTTGGGGGTTTGGAGATTTTATTTATTGGCATAAATATAACCAGCAATATAAGACTGTAGTACTACAGGTAAGTCATATCAACTGAGGCTTTTTTCTTCTTCTAATGTGGTTATCTGCCACATGCAAGAAAATGTTTGTGTCATGCCTACCACTAGCTCATATCCACAGCCAAACTGTGCACAAAATTAATAGGTAAAATGAAAGGGACACTCACTTAATCTAAACTAATTTAAGTTGTTTTCAGTTTCTCATTACAGCAGCAATCATCTCACATACTTAACATCTTGACATGGTAATTTAAACAGATTCTGTCATCCCCACCAATTAACCAATAAACAGAACTCTTATACTCTTATAACATACCATCTTCATAAGCAGATTGACCACAAGCATCACAGACATGGAATTTTTTTCAGAAGGGTCTTAATGTAGACAGCTGTATGGTAGGGGTTAACAAGCAGTCTAACTCCACCTCCTGATTTCTTTGAGGAATATTTTCTCCANCTCTGCAAAATACTCATTAGCAAACAATAGAAGCTCTGCTTCAGTAAGGGCCCTGGTTCAACTTTAAAATACTTGAAGCCTAGGGTGGTTTGCTTGCTAATCAGGA
>LNAC01001527.1:142694-159220 GCA_002007465.1 Ailurus styani | reverse complement strand
TATATATATACAATGGAATACTATGCAGCTATCAAAAGAAACGAAATCTTGCCATTTGCAACGACATGGATGGAACTGTAGGGTATTATGCTGAGTGAAATACGTCAATCAGAGAAAGACAATTATCATATGATTTCTCTGATATGAGGAACTTGAGGGGCAGGGTAGGGGATCGTGGTGGGGGGTAGGGAGGGAAAAATAATGAAACAAGGTGGGATGGGGAAGGAGAGAAACCATAAGAGACTCCTCATCTCACAAAACAAACTGAGGGTTACTGGGGGGTGGGAGGGTAAGGATAGGGTGGATGGGTTATGGGCATTCGGGAGGGTTTGTGCTTTGGTGAATGCTGTGAAAGATGTAAGCCTGATGATTCACAGACCTGTACCCCTTGGGTAAAGAATAAAAAAAAAAAAGACTCATAGTGCATCCTTGATGACCTCTTTGCTTGGTATTTCAGTAGATAGTTGAATCATTCAGTAAACCTAACACAGTAAATGGCAGATAGCTAGGTCATTCACATGACCATCCAAGCCAGAAATCCAAGAGACACTCAAGGCACTCTCCACCTCTTTTTTTCCTACTTTCAGTTAATCACTCAGACCATGCTTTTTTGCATCCCAAAGACTCCTTTCCTAGTTAAGTGTCTGATAACTTCTCACAGGGTTTTCTGTAGCAGCCTTCCAACTGAGTTCTCTGCCTCCAGCCTTGCTTGCCTACTCCAGTTTGTTCTTTATGTTGTTGGAAGAGAAACTAGCAACACTAGTAACAAGTCTGATCCCATCATTCACCAGCTGAGAAGTCATCTATGGTTCTTCCATTGTTTTAAAGAATAAAAGTCATTCCTTAGCATGATATGGTTTGGCTCTGTCTTCTTTGCTGCATTGGTACCATTTATATACTTACTGTTAGCCCCACATTTGCCTGTTCTTTCCCCTCATCTGAAGTGCCCTAGGACTATGTCTGCATCTGTCCAATATCAAGTCATCCTCAGAGTTCTAGTCCATGCATCATGCCCTTGGGACGACTTACCTGTGGAAGCCCATTTAGATGCTCATCCTCTGCATTCTCATAGTGTTTTGATCTGAACTCTAGGACAATTTTCACATCAGGATATCCTGTGTTCCTGTCTGTCTCTCCCTAAGGTGTGACTCCCTTAACTTTGGAGGCGTTTCCTTAGTTTCCAGTGTGAAATCCCAGAGAATGTGCTTTGGGTAAATATGTGGATCTAAGAATGAATACATTCTATAGGCCAGTGGTTTTCTACCTGTCCTCAGATCCCCTGAGAACACCTCAATGACACCATAAAGAATGAAATACCTTCTTTTAAACAATAAGAATGTAAATCACCCAAAGAAACCATTTATTTCCTTTTGTTAATTCCCTTTCTAGGTGGTAATCCCTGTAAGAATTTATATGCCAAAATGTTACACCCCCAAAAATGTTTCTGTAGACAATTGAGTTGTACCTTGCAAATCGGGACCCCCCAAAAATGATAATACTATTTTTGCAAGAGTCCGCTGGTGTAGTGAGGAATAAGCACTGGAACATCAAAGATATGATCTGGTCAGAAAGAAAGATGAGCACAAGGTTTTTGTTTTTGTTTTTTTAAGTTCGATATCACATTAAATTTACCTTTTTAACATTTTGCTTAGGGCTTTGGAATAAAAGGTTTAAATTTAAACAGCAAGCACTGTGTTCAGTTCCCTGTCTTGGCAAAGTTCAGCATTCTAGAAGTCAACAATGCCACAAATTCAATATTTTCAAATTCACTCTAGGATCTGGGTGAAAGGAGAAAACTTCTTTTGAATGTGTTCTAAAAATGTAATTTTTCCCTTTAAGAAACAGAACATTCATTGTCTTATCCAATAAGTGCTTCAAAAAAGTAGGATGGACTGAGTTTTAAAGGAAATGTCAGGGACATTTCGCAGTCCTCCCTTCTGAAGAATGCAAAAGCGAGTGGTCTTCCCCAGAAGGGAGCCTCTCTCTTACATTTTTGTGTTAAAAAATAAACAAAAATTCCCCATTGGATGATCATCTGAAAAGTCCCAGTCTATAGAAAATATATACTCTGACTTTTAAATGTCGACCAGCCTTGGAAATCTATATGACATAAACTTTTGCCAAAAAATCAATCTTGAGTTATGATTTGATTAGCAGAAAATTGCTATCACATTTGTTTCTACATTTGTCTACCTCATGTCCTTTTCAGTCATAGGCTGGCTGATTCAAACCTTCTTTAAAAACTCCCCTAGAAAGTCTGTGACATTAAAATGTCCTTTGATGCTCTTTCACTAAGCAGTGAATATTAACAGTTATGGTGACCCTGTTCCCTAATGTGTCTCAGCAGGATCAATAGCAGTTAAGTGCCACTGTTTTACAATTAAAAAGGGGATCATTTTAAATTTAAAAGCTCATAGCTAATTTTCTTCTTGGCACTTAATGGCGTAATTCATTTTTGAAAAACCTCATTGGGAGAATGTGGTTTTTTTTTTTTTTTTGGTGGCAGCATAGGAAGGGGCTAGTTTTAGGACCTCTCGTTGACTCTGAGATGATTTGTAGCAGTCCTTTCATTAAGCTGCCTGTAAGACATCCATAAAATTTTCTCCAAAATAGGGGACCCTGATGCCAACCACAGGCAATCATTGCAATTCTCCGTCAAAACTATTCAAGGGACACTTTCTTTGGAACTTTCTTCCTGAGTGCTGCTGTTTTCAGCCAGTCTTGCCTTTATAGTCACATGCTTTCCCCCCTGATTTTTGCTTTTCTTTTTGGTGACCTCTTCCTGTTCCCTATTAGGAATCCTAGGCACATGACAGGTGGATTGGAGCAGTGCATACATTTTTCCAACATCTAATTGGCTAACATTATGCTCGAAATGTCATTCTGATCCTACCTCATTGACATTGCAGAGAGCCTTGGCTCTTTTTCTACACAACGTTGGCTTTCTTGGTTCCCAATTACAACAGTAACAGACGCATCGAGTTACGTATACAGTATATCCCTGGGGATAAGCACTCTCGATACAGATCCACTCTGGGATAAGTCTCATGTCTGCTTACAGAATTTATATTATGTTGAGGCAAAGAAGAGATAGTGCCTGTCATTTATATTTGCTGCTTGAAGCTTAGAAGAATATATTCATGCATTTGGTAGTTTTTAAAAAATATGTCTAATTAAAAAGTAGAAGATATCCACCAGTGTCTTTCTAAAAACTCATACTCCCTCTAATTTAAAGAGCAAACAACTGAATATTGATTGTATGCAAGGCACTGTGCTCAGCTCTTTATACATCTTTTCTCTGGTTCTCAGCTAACTTTACAAGATAGACATTACTTTTCATAATTTACAAGTGAAGTCATTGAAACTCAGAGAGGTTAAGTTACATGCCTATAGTCACACAGCTTGTAAGTTATTGCAAATGGGACTGCAGATTTGAACTTTCTCATTCTCAAATCCTCTTATCCTTGAATTACACTGTTTACCATATGCATTGGAAATGCTGTGGATTTAACCCCAAAATAAACTCACCAGAATTTATAGGTTCTTCAAAAACATTTCCAAGATACTAGTTGTTAGAAAAGTGGGACCAGCCAATATATATTATGTCAGTTCTTCACGTAAGATTTGATCTTTTAAAAAATTCTTTTGACTTTTGGTAGTTTATTACAGTATGTCTATTACAGATGGTGAACTATACTAATTAATGACTACGTGAAATACCTCATTTCATTCACTTTCCTTCTGAATCCGATCCTTTTCTCTGTAAATATACATTTTTGAACTCAACACTAATATTCCAGTAAGGAACCCTGAATAAACAGGGCCACATGCCTATTAGATTAGGGTTTGGAATTAATGGAATATTAGGACATCGAGGACTAATGTTCCCTGAAAATATGATTGATTTCTACTAGGAAGTTTATCTTTATTTCCCTGGCCCCTGTGTAAAAATAGTGTCCATGGAAGAGGGAAATTTATAGATATTATCACCTCTTGAAGGAAACTAGCTCTGATTAAAAAATAAAAACAAAAAATTTTCTTGTATACAGAAATCATTTTTTTGATCAATTGTTTTCTTGCTTCACCCCCTCCCTTTTTAAAGTTTTATTTATTTAAGTAATCTCTAAAGCCCATGTGGGGCTCGAACTCAGAACTCTGGGAACAAGGGTTGCAGGATCTTTGACTGAGGTCCCCCTGAGATGCCCCTCCCCCCTTTTTGTCCTTTTCCCTTTTCATCCCTTCCTTCCCTTTCCCTCCCTCCCTCCTTCTCTCCCTCCTTTCTTCTTCTTTTGCTTTTTAAATCCCCCCCCCCAAACATACTACCATCCAATACACTTCTTGAATTCAGGTTTCCTCTTTCAACACACACATCTCTGTGACAGTGGCCAAAAAGGACCTGTCCCAGCCCTGAAAAGGTAAGTTACAGGCTTGTCACCTGTGCCTGCGTTGATTTAAATGAAACCTGAGACCTCGGGGACGCTGCCACAGGACCCGTTGGTCCTGTCATCCAAGTCCTGGGTCCGAGGACCAGGCGCCTGTGAGGCAAGGGTCGGTTCGCACGCACGCGCGGGCCTCACATGCCACGGAACAACACAATTAGCCGCGGACACCAGGTGCTGCCTGCTTCCTGCCACGTTACACTTCTCACATTTCACGTAATGGTGTTTGTAAAGTGCTCCCCCTTTTCAATTAGCCAGCCTTGCTCTCTCCACTCCCCCATTTATCTGTGCGGTGCCAGGGGACTCAGGGAGCCTGCGGCTGGGCTCGCAAACGGGACACCACCGAGCGCAGCGTCCGCGCGCACGCACGAGTGGCAAAGGGGCTTCAAGCCTGTCATTAGGCATCATTTATTCCATAGGCTGTTGGTGAAGCCAAGCAGGGCTGAGATTTCTCTTTTGTTTATGTTTTAAGAAGAGGGAAAGCCTCTATAAATAAGCTCCAGCAACCTCATCGCTGCGTGTGTCCCTTGGCTACTGGTGCGTCCTGGGCATGGAGGGATTTTGGAGTGGCTGAGCCTCGAGTTTTCCGCTTTGAAGTACTGCACGCTGCTGCTGGCCTGCTTTGTGCATTCAAAACCCCACTCGTCCTCATCCCTGCGATCAACAATACCTGCTCCATTTTTTTTTCCTGCAGTAATTATCCTTTTATATTTACATAAAGGGGCTGCCCTCCGAGCAGCATAAATGCTGAGGAAGGTAGAGTTTCTCTGTGCCTGCCTGGATTGCATTAGCTGCTAATTACTCCGGAGTGCCCCCAATGCCTCTGGTCTCAACCAAAGCACGCCGTGTAATTTAAATTTACATTGTGTTATATTACAAGGGGGTTATGACACAGCCAAATGTATTTTGACATTATGTTTTAATTGTCCCCCCCTCCCAGTGGTGTTTACAGGAAGAGGGGTAGCAGTAGGTGTGGCAAGACCCCTAGGATCCTGGACTCAGGTCCTACCAGTCTTATTCCTGTTGAAGCTGTGCACCTTATTTTTCTCCCTGAGTCATTAGCAGCCTCCTTTCCACCCACTGTGGTAATTTCAGCTTGTGCTGAGAGTTCACTGGTGCCTGTTCAATGCTAGTTGGGTGATTTACGTTCATTTCTATAGCAATTCTATGAGATGGTCATGTTATTCTCATTTTACCAAAGGGAAAAGTGGTAGGCAGGTTTGTGAAGCAAAGCCACTCAAGATCATCACCTTAAAAGAGTGGGTGTGAGGCCTGAAGGTGAATCTCTTACACATTTGTGCCCACCTCCCCACCCTAGGATTTGGGATTGCAAAGGGTCAGTTTTTTTTTTTTTCCAGGGCGGGGTGGGGGGTGTTCACATTAGCGGTATAAATGGATCTTCACTAATATCATTTGAATTAACTGATGCTCACAAATATCTCACACAGTGGGTGAGTGTTCCCACTCTGTCCTAGAGGGTCATTAGGGGGGTTCAGGCAGAGCAGGCCATCTGGACTAGAAACTCCCAATTGGTCTTTTGTCAAATGTGTCCAATTTCCAAACATGTTATTCTGTGAACTTGATCATCAAAGAGCAGTGGTCTGAGCTGGCTATTTTTTTTGGGACTCCCGAGTCCTGTGGAACTACAGGACCCCTTCTCAGAGACAGATGAACACAGGGTTCAATTGGGTATAGTGCCTTTTCTGCACTCATTGCCTGTTTGGGGGGTAACTTGTGCTCAGAAGCAGAGCTGGGTCTCTCGTGCCCCAAGTAGTCAACCACACAAAGCATTTGACAGTTATTGGAGCAAAATTTCAGGTTGCTTCTCTGAAGTTAACGTGATTCAATAAAAAGGATGGGCTTTTCCATCCTTTTTCTGGATGTTCCGTCTTGAAGTTGCCATGTTAGGAGCAAACTCAGGAGCAGAGGGTTGTAGTGAATGGAAGGGCCAGGATTTGAAAGCCATCTGCTCTTCACTAGCTCCAAGGATAAAGGCCAGTTATTCATTTTAGGGAGGTTTAGTTTTCTCTTCTGGAAAGTGGAGATGATAAATATCTACCTTTGGAAAGGTGAGGAAAAAATAAAATAGGCATGGAATCATCTATGGTACATAATAGTAACTCAAGGCAACGGATCAGCCTCTTTTTGTCTTTCTTCTCTTTCATTATCTTTTTCCTTTTTTACCTGTTTTGTGTCTTAGGTTTTACCACCACATTCCAGAGAAAATAGAAACTCTTGATTTCTCCCTTGCTTGAACCCCCGACCTTACACTGGGCACCAGCTACTGTCTAATCTGCCTTTCTAGTGTTACCGATGTCCATGACATCGTGTCCATTCCCATGGCCGACATCATTTCTCATCTCTGTGTCCAGTCTCCTGACCTTCCAGTCATCTGTCCTGATGTTGCCACAGTCATCCTCCTGAAATTCAGGCCAAGCCATGCCAGTCCATGTCATATTTTCAATGCTAAGGTATTTAAATCTTCAAAAAACAAAGAAGCCTATTTTTAATTGAGGTATAGCTTATACACAATATTACCTTGGCTTCAGGTACACAGTGCAGTGATTGGACAAATCCATACATCATGGTATGCTCACCACAAGAAGCCAGGTTTTTTGCTTGCTTTTTGTTTTTATTTTATTTATTTATTTATTTATTTACTTATTTTTTAATGATTGTTGCTCAAGTATACTTGACCATGGAATAGCTATAAACATTTCATGGGACACTGTAGTTACAATGGCAGCAATTTGGGAATCACTCTTTAGAAAGTGCTATTATGCTTCTCTTCGTTCTGTAGAAGTATTTCTCTATGTTCCATCATTAGTTCATTGGTGACAGTAAAGAGAGGCAGATGCCCAGGTCATTGTCCACAAGTTTATATTTAGGCTAACTTCAGTGAGCCCTATTCCAGACCAGACACTATGTTAAATATTTTGCATGCACTAACTTACTGAATCCTCCCCTGAACCATACTAGGAAATAATGATTATTTTCTAGGGTGGAAAAGAAATCAGGTAACTCTCTTGAGTTATGTCATTAAAATAGTAGAGCTGGAGTATACACAGAAATTGGGTTGATGCCATTTTTAAGCAGGCAGACCTATTTTGATGTTTTGTATTTTATTTTATTTTATTTTTATTTTTAAAAGATTTTATTTATTTATTTATTTATTTGACAGAGAGAGTGCACAAGCAAGGGGAACAGTAGAGGGAAAGGGAGAGAAGCAGGCTCTCTGCTGAGCAGGGAGGGAGCCTGACACAGGGCTGGATCCCAGGACCCCGGGATTGTGACCTGAGCTGAAGACAGATGCTTAACTGACTGAACCATCCAGGTGCCCCTGATTTCTTTTCATCACTGATTAACATTCCATTGTCTGGATGTATTACTGTTTATCTGTTTACCTACTGAATTATAACTTAATTGCTTCCAAGTTTTGGCAATTATGAATGAGTTCCTATAAACATTCATGGGCAGGTTTTCTAAAGGACATGATTTTTCAACTCATTTGAAAAAATACCTAGGAGCCTGGGGTGCCTGGGTGGCTCAGTCTGTTGAGTGTCCAAATCTTGGTTTTGGCTCAGGTCATGATCTCAAGGTCATGAGATCTTGAGCCCAAATCCCTCATTGGGCTCCACGCTCAGGGGGAGTCTGCTTGAGGATTATCTCCCTCTCCTGCTCACAGGGGCTCTCTGTCTCTTTAAAACAAATAAATAAATCTTTAAAAAAATTACTTAGGATCATGATTGCTGAACTGTATAGTAAGATTATGAGTAGCTTTGTAAGAAACAGTCTGTCTTCCAAAAATGGCTGTACTAGCTTACTTTTTTGATTTTATTTATTTTGATTGTATGTCTCATCAGCCATTATAGAAATGCCTTTCTGCATAGCCTCCTTAACAAAGCAGTTTGCCAAACTAGGATTTTTGCCAGTCTAATGGGTGAGAAATTGTATTTCAGGATAGTTTTAATTTACTTTTCTTATTTTAGGAGTGAGGTCAGTATGATTTTATATATTTTAGAGTCACTTGGTTTTCTGTTTCCGTGAACTGGCAATTCATATCTCAAGCCCATATTTCATTCAGGTTCTAGGTCCTTTTTTTTTGTCTCTATTCAACAGGGTTGTATATACTAAGGATGTAAATCTTTCATCAGTGGTATAAATTGCAAGTACTTCCCCGAGTATGATGTTTGTCTTTTTTTACTTTACTCTTGGTGTTTTTCCTTTATTATGTTAAATTTTCTTTATTAGAGTCAATTTGACAGTTCTTTCCCTTATTATGTACTGATTTTGAGTCAAAGTTAGAAAATTTTCCCCTTCTGGGATTATGGAAGAATTCGTCCACTTCTTTTTAAAATCTCTGATCCATTTGGAATGTATTGTGCTGTACAGTGTGAAAAAAGATCAAATTTTATTGTATTCCATATGGTGATCCATGATCCTAACATCATTTATTAAAAAGTCTACTTTTTCCAACTGATTTTTGAGACATCACTTTTATATATGCCAAATTTCCATTTGGACTCTTTCTGCATTTTATATTTTATTCTATTCATCTGTTAACTTATGCATGCACCAAAAACACTGTTTCCTTTACAGATAATTTATAATATTCAATATGTGGGAAAACATGTTCCCCCTGCAGAAGAAATTTTTTTTTCAATTTTTGAGATACAGTTTATATGCAAGAAAATTCATCCATTTAAACTGACAATGCGCTGCATTTTGACAAAAATATCAAACTGTGAAAACCACTGCTACAGTTATGATGCCAATAATTTCTGACACAAGCAGTTTCCTATTGCACCTTTGCAGTCGATTCCTTCTTCCATTCCTGGGAAACCAGGGATCTGCTTTTTTGTCAATGTATATAGTTTGCATTTTTAAATAATGTAATGGGAATAGAAACATGCTGTATTTACTCTTTTACATCTCATTTCTTTTACACAGCATAATCATTTTAAGATGCATAATGTGGGTCAGTGGTTTGTTCTTTTCTATTGTAAGTAGAATTTCCTATTATGCATAAGCTGTATTTTCTTTATCCATCCACCTCTTGATGGATATCTGTGTTACTTCCAGTCTCCTTGGCTCTTCAAAATAAAATGTTATGGATGTTTCTATGTAAGTGTTTGTGTATACATATGCTTTCATTGTTTTTAGATAAATACTTGAGAGTATGATTATTTCCTTAGCTAAATACTTAGAAATTGGTGTATGTTGAATTTTTAAAGAAACTGCAAAGAATATTCCAGAGTAACTGTGCCATTTTACATTCCACCAGAGTCCCGCTGTTCCATATCTTCATCAGCACTTGGTGTTGGCAGTCTTTTTAATTTGTCCTTTTATAATGGATATTATATTGCTATTTTTTTGGTGATGTATCTACTTTTGTCAAGAGTCTGTTCAAATTTTTTTACTTTTTAAAATATTGTATCTTTTTTTCCAATATCACTTAATCAAATCAGTTCTTTGTATATTCTGGGGTACAAGTTCTTGATCAGATATATGTTTACAAACATTTTTCTATCATTCTGTTTCTCATTTTTTTCTTTTCTTTTTTTAAAAGATTTTTACAAATTTATTTGCCAGAGAGAGGGAAAGAGAGAGAGACAGTGCACAGCAGGGGTAATGGCAGGCAGAGGGAGAAGCAGGCTCCCCACTGAGCAAGGAGCCTAATGTGGGACTTGATCCTAGGACCCTGGAATCATGACCTGAGCCAAAGGCAGCCACTTAACTGATGAGTCCCCAAGGTGTCCCTGTTTTTTTTTTTAAGAAACACAAATACTTTTTATTTCAGAATAGCCATATTTATAATTTTTAATGGTTTTTCTGTTAAGAGATCTTTGCTTACCCCAAAGTTGCAAAGGTTCCCCTCCCTTTTATTTTATTTTTTTTACATTTGACAGTATATCTATGGTCCATTTTCAGTAAATTCTGTATTGTGTGATATAAGTGTAAAAGCTTACCTTCCTTCCCCCATAGAGATGTCCAGTTGTTTCAGTGTAATTTGCTGTAAAGAATTCTCGTTCCCCATTGTCAAGTATCAATTGTGTAAGTCTTTTTTCAAATTCTTTATTCTGTTCTATTTACCTGATTATTTTTTCACCAATACCACACAGTCTTGAAATCCAGTAGTATAAATTTTACATCTTGATTCTTTTTTTAAAAATACAACACTTTTAGTTGGTTTGAGCTTCCATATAAATTTTAGAACCAGGATGTCAAAGTTTGAACTTTCTTTTCAGAGAAAGGAAAATTTGGTAGAATTGATTAGGATTAGATTGAATATTTAGACCACTTTGGAAGAAAACTTTGAGTTTTTTAGTTATAGAAAATAATGTATCTCTGCATTCATGTAGGTCCTATTTAGTACTCCTCAGCTATATTTTATAGTTTTCAGTATAAATGACTTATAGATCCTTTTAAAATTTTTCTAATTATTTTTTTAAGTTCAATTTATTTACACTAACCACCCCCCCACCAAAAAAAACAGACATTTCACCAGTTTATTTTACCCTACTACCCACCTCTGGCAACCCACAATTTGTTTTCTGTATCTATGAACTTAGGTTTTAGATTCCACATATAAGAGAGATCATATGTTTCTTGTTTTTCTCTGTCTGAATTATTTCACTTACCATACAGCCCTTGAGATTTATTTTTTTACATTTTATTTATTTGAGAGAAAGAGAATAAGAGAAAGTGAGCATGAGAGGGGGGAGGGTCAGAGGGAGAAGCAGACTCCCTGCTGAGCAGGGAGCCCAATGTGGGATTTGATCTTGGGACTCCAGGATCATGAACTGAGCTGAAAGCAGTCATTTAACCAAATGAGCCATCCAGGTGCCCAGCCCTTGAGATTTATACATGTTGTCACAAATTGTAAGATTTTCTTTCTTTTTATGGCTGTGTAATATTCCATTTGATGGCCCTTCATGAAGATTACCCCAAAAGCCAAGAAAGGAGCCTTTGCCCTTCCCAAAACTGAAGCCAAAACAAAGGCTTTGAAGGTCAAGAAAAAATGGTGCTGAAAGGCACCCACAGTCACACACAAAAAAAAGTCTGCATATCACTCACCTTCCCAAGGCCCAAGACATTGCATCTCTGAAGGCAGCCCAAATAGTCTCAAAAAAAAAAAAAAAAAAAAAAGCATGCCCCTAGGAGAAACAAGCTTGACCACTATGCCACCATCAAGTTCCCCCTGACTACTGAGTCAGCCATGAAAAAGACAAAAGACAACAACACACTTGTGTTCATTGTGGATATCAAGGCCAACAAGTACCAAATGGAACAGTCTGTGATGAAGCTCTATGACATTGATATAATCAAGGTCAACAGCCTGATCAGGCCTGATGGACAGAAGAAGGCATATATTTGACTAGCTCCTGACTATGATGCTTTGGATGTTGCCCATAAAATTGGGATCATCTAAACTGAGTTGAGCTGGCTAAATCTAAATATAAATTTTTTCACCATAAAAAATTCCATTGTGTGTGTATGTGTGTGCTTCTATATGTATAAATTATACATTATGTTATAAACATACAANAGTTGAGCTGGCTAAATCTAAATATAAATTTTTTCACCATAAAAAATTCCATTGTGTGTGTATGTGTGTGCTTCTATATGTATAAATTATACATTATGTTATAAATATACAAATACCTACATGTATATATACACAAATATATAAACACATACACACATAGAAATGCACACCCACACATACACAAATACAAATACATAAATATAGAAATATACATACCACATTTTCTTTCTTTCTTTCCTCAATGGACACTTAGGTTGTTTCCATATCTTGGCTATTATAAATAAGGATGCAATGGACATGGGAGTACAGATATCTTTTCAAAGTACTGTTTTCATTTTCTCTGGGTAAATACCCAGTAGTGGAATTGCTGGATCAGATGGTAGTTCTATTTTTAGGTTTTTTGAGGGAACTCCATGCTGTTTTCCAAAGTGGATGCACCAATTTATATTCCCAGAAACAGTGAATGAGTTTCCTTTTTCTCCACACCTTTGCCAACGCTTGTCATATCTAGTCTTTTTGATAACAGCTATTCTAACAGATGTGAGGTGATAACTCATTGTAAATTTGATTTGCATTTCCATGATTATTAATAAAGTAGAGCATCTTTTCATGTGTCTGTTGGCCATTCGTATGTCTTCTTTAGAAAAACATCTATTTAGTTCTTCTGCCCATTTTTTCCATCTGATTTTTTTTCTGTTCAATTATATTAGGTTTTTATATATTTTGGGTATTAGCCCCTTATCAGATACATGATTTGGTGATATTTTCTCTTATTCAGTGGGTTGCCTTTTCATTTTGTTCATGGTTTTCTTTGCTGTCCATAACCTTTTTAGTTTGATGAGTATTACTTGTTTGTTTTTGGTTTTCTTGCTTTTGCTTTTGGTATCAGACTAAAAAATCATTAAGACCTATGTCCATGAACTTAAAGCCTGTATGTTCTTCTATGAGTTTTATGGTTTCAGGTGTTACATTCGAGCCCTTAATCTATTTTGAGTTAATTTTTGTGTATGATATAATATAATGACCTCATTTCATTTTTTTTTGCAGGCCATAGTCCATTTTTCTGAACATCATTCATTGAAGAGAATTTCCTTTGCCCATTTTATATTCTTAGAACCTTTGTCATAAATTAATTGACCATATATGTGTGGATTTATTTCTGGGTGTCCTATTCTTCCATTAATCTATGTGTCTGTTTTTATGCTGTTTATCATACTGTTAATAATATCATATTGTTTTAATTACTATAACTTTGTAATAGAATTTGAAATCAAAGATCATGATGACTTCAGCTTTGTTCTTCTTTTTGAAGAATGTTTTGGCTGTTTCCACACACATTTAAGGATTTTTGTTCCATCTCTGTAGAAAATGCCATTGAAATTTTGACAAGGATTGCATGGAATTTGCGCATTGCTTTGGGTAGTATGAACATCTTAATGGTATTAATTCTTCCAGTCTATAAGCATGGAATATCTTTCCATTTTTGGTGTCTTTTTCAGTTTCTTTCCTTAATGTCTTAGTTCTCAATATATGGGTCTGGGTCTTCTCCTTGGCCAAATTAATTCCTAAGTATTTTATTTTATTTTTTGATGCAATTGTAAAGGGAATTGTTTCCTTCCTTCCTTCCTTCCTTCCTTTCTTCCTTTGTTCCTTCCTTCCTTCTTTCCTTCCTTCCTTCCTTTGCCTTCCTTCCTTCCAGCCTTCCAGTCTTTCTTTCTTTCTTTCTTTCTTCCTTCCTTCCAGTCTTTCTTTCTTTCTTTCTTTCTTTCTTTCTTTCTTTCTTTCTTTCTTTCTTTCTTTCTTTCTTTCTTTCTTTCTTTCTCTTTCTTTCTTTCAAGATTTTGTTTATTTATTTGACAGAGAGAGAGAGAGTGAGAGAGGGAATATAAGCACGGGGAGTGGGAGAGGAAAAAGCAGGCTTCCCACTAAGCAGGGATCCTGAATGCAGAGCTTGATCCCAGGACCCCAGGATCATGACCTGAGCCAAAGGCAGATGATTAATGACTGAGCCACCCAGGTGCCCTGGGGATTGTTTTCTTAATTACTCTCTCTGATAATTCATTTTTAGTGAATATAAATGCAGCAGATTTTTGTGCATTGATTTTGTATCTTACAACTTTACTAAATTTATTAATTCTAACAGTTTTTTTGATCGGGTCTTTAAGGTTTTCTATGTATATAATATAATGTATTCTGCAAATAGTGAGTTTTACTTCTTCTTATCTTTTTAATTTGGATGACTTTTCTTTTCCTTGCCTAATTGCTGTGGCTAGGTCTTCCAGTACCATGTTGAATAAAAGTAGTGACAGTGGATATCCTTGTGTTTTTCTGATATTAGAGGAAAAGATCATAGCTTCTCACTATTGAATATGAAGGTAGGTGTGAGCTTTTTATCTATGAATTTTATTATGTTGTGGTATGTCCATACTATATCCACTTTGTTGAGAGTTCTTATCATAAATGGATGCTGAATTTTTTCAAATTCTTCTACTGCATCTATTGATATGATCATATGATTTTTATCCTTCATTTTATTAATGTGGTGTATAATGTTAACTGATTTGTGGATTTTGAATCATCCCTGCATTCCTGGAATAAATTTCACTTGTGATGATATATGATTTTTTTCTTTAAGATTTTGTTTATTTGAGTGAGAGAGCACACAAGACTGAGAGCACAAGCAGCGAGGAGGGACAGAGGGTGAGGAAGAAGCAGATTCCCTGCTGAGCAAGGACCCTGATGCAGGGTTCAATCCCAAGATTCTGGGATCATGACCTGAGCTGAAGGCAGGTGTTTAACTGACTGAGTCACCCAGGCACCCTGAAATTTGACTTTATTTTTTATAGAGTTTTAGGTTCACAGCAAAACTGAGTAGGACATATGATTTCCAAAACCCTTAGCCCCCATATATACATAATGTCATCCCCTTTAGTTTTTTATTTTTATTTTTTTAAAGATTTTATTTATTCATTTGACACAGAGAGAGAGATTACAAGTAGGCAGAGAGGCAGGCAGAGAGAGAGGAGAGAGGAGGAAGCAGGCTCCCTGCTGAGCAGAGAGCCCAATGTGGGCCTCGATCCCAGGACCCTGGGATCATGACCTGAGCCGAAGGCAGCGGCTTTAACCCACTGAGCCACCCAGGCGCCCATGTCATCCCCTTTAACATCCTGCATTTGGGAGGTACCTTTGTTATAATCATTGTACTTGTCCTTATCAACCAAAGTCCATCAGTCTCTACTTCACTTTTTTCCTGCTCTAATCTTTATTATTTTCTTCCTTCTACTACTGTTATACTTTACTGTTCTTTTTTTGAAGTATAAAGTTAGGTTGTTTATTTGAAACTTTTGTTGTTTCTTGAGGTAGAAATGTATTGCTATGAACTTCCTTCTTAGAACTGCTTTTGCTGCATCCCATAAATTTTGGTATGGTACATCTCTATTTTCATTTGTCTCCAGGTACTTTTAAAATTTCTCTTTTAATTTCTTGTTCAGTAGCATGTTGTTCAAAATTCACATATTGTGAATTTTCATTTTGTATTTTTATGCTACTGTAAATGGTCCATTTGAGTTTCTAATTGGTTTTAGTATGCAAAAATACATTTGATTTTTGTATATTTACCATGAATCTGAGACCTTTCTAAATTCACTTTGTTAGTTCTAAGAGTTGTTTTGTAAATTTCTTAGACTTTTTTAATGTAGGCAATCATGCCATCTTTATTTATTTTCATTTTTTATTTTATTATTATTATTATTTGCCCCAGGGGTACAGGTCTGTGAATCATCAGGCTTACCCCTTTCACAGCATTCACCATAGCACAAACCCTCCCCAATGTCCATACCCCATCCACCCTATCCCTATCCTCCCAACCCCCAGTAACCCTCAGTTTGTTTCATGAGATTAGGAGTCTCTTATGGTTTGTCTCCTTCCCGATCCCATCTTGTTTCATTTTTTTCCCTCCATCCCCCCCCCCACAACCCCCTGCCCTGCCTCTCAAGTTCCTCATGTCAGAGAGATCATATGAGAATTGTCTTTCTCTGATAGACTTATTTCAATTATGCCATCTTTAAATAGAGTTTTGTTTCTCCCTTTTTGGTCTTCATACTTTTTGTCTCCTCTTTTTACATTTTTACAATAGTTACAACCTTTAGTATAAGACTTAATAAAAATGGCCAGTATGGGAATGCTTATTTTATTCTTCCCACTACATTAAAATATTAAATATTTCACCTTTAAACATGACATTATTATAAGTCATTTGTAGATGATGTTTATTAGATTGAGGAACGTGTTTCATTTTAAAAATGTATGAACTTGTTAATCATTAATTTGTGATGAGTTCTGTGAAATAGTTTTTCTCTATATATCAAAGTTATCATTTTTCTCTTATATTCTGTAAATATGATAAATTATGACACTAATTATAGGCTCAAATACTTTATTCTAACAGACCAGCTTTATTACACATAAAGGATAAAGCAAAGAAGAATGAGAAGAAGAAGAAGAAGAAGAAGAAGAAGAAGAAGAAGAAGAAGAAGAAG
>LNAC01001527.1:132494-142644 GCA_002007465.1 Ailurus styani | reverse complement strand
GAGGAGGAAGAGGAGGAGGAGGAAGAGCAGGAAGAGGAGGAGGAGGAGGAAGAGGAGGAGGAGGAAGAGCAGGAAGAGGAGGAAGAGGAGGAAGAGGAGGAAGAGGAGGAGGAGGAGGAGGAAGAGGAGGAAGAGGAAGAGGAGGAGGAAAGGAAGAAGAAGGGGAATTAGAAGAAGAAAGATGTTGATAGGAGTCCAGGAATTTTAGGCAGAGGCTCTTTGCCATCACACTCCTGTGTTGCACCAAAGCGCTTTGCCTCTAGGTCTTGTACCACTACTGGCATTATTTGAAGTACTTCTGTGATCAGAAACCCCAAAATTTGCTCATGGTCACATATATTCCTGTTATGTATCCAGCTTTAATCTTTGAGCCCTTACATTTTTCCCCAACCCACCTAGGCTCCATTGAAACCTGGTGCAATTTATAAATCCAATTTTTAGTAAACAATTTTGGCAAGCCAAGAAAGTCTTCTCTGAAACTCTGCTGGTGCAGATAGTTCCAGAACATCATTGATCTTTAATTAATAGATTCCAGAGCATTGGCTTAGAATCAGTAGCTGAGGATACATCCAGACTAACTGAAGTTTACCAATGTTACATTATTTCATTAGTTAATTTTTGATTCTGAAAATAATCTTGCGTACCTGGATAAACACTTTTATTATCCATTTTATATATAATTTTGGATTCAGTTGGTAATAGTTTTTGCATCCATGATCATGAGAGATTTTATCCATTTTGATAAAACACTTATTAGATTTTAGTGTCAGGGTTATGCTGGCCTCATGAAGTTGGAAACAATTCCCTCATCATTTGTTTTCTGAAGGCTTGCATGTAATTAATATTGGTTTTATCTACGTTGATTGTTTGACAAAACTTACCACTAAGACATATGGGTCAGAAGTTTTCTTGGTGGAAAAACTTCGATAACAAATTTATTTTATTTACTAAGTACTGTACTATTCAGATTTTCAATTTCATTTTGTGTCATTTTTCTTGTAGCTTTCTTTTTTCTTGTATCTTTCAATGAATTTGTCCACTTCACGTAGATTGTAAAGTTTGTTTTGATGTGGTCATTATCTCATTTTATTGCTCCTCTTATGTCTGCTGATTCTGTATTAATAACATTTCCATCACTCCTAATATTGGTCATATGTTTTCTTTTTTTCCTTGCTCAGTCTTCTTAAGGGTTTATCAATTGGTTTACCTTTAAATATCTAATTTTTGCTTTTGTTAATTTATCAACACAAGGAATTCTATACTATAGATTTCATGTGAAGTTTATCAACAGAGTAACATGCCCCACATGACAAAAAAATATGTATCTTAACCATTATACTTAATCATTATACTATATGCAGTATATATCTTGCATTAAGGTCATGCATTTTAGAAATATGAAGAGAAAAATATTAAGTCATTTATATTTATTCAGATATTTCCTATTTGTGATTCATATCATTTCTACTGAAGATCTGAGTTTCACTCTGGTATCATTTCTCTTCAACCTAAAGAAATTTATCTACTTTATCTTGTAGTAGGGTATGTTGCTTAGAAGTTCTTTTAATCTCGTTTTATTAAAAAATGTTTTTTAAAGGATATTTTCATTACATATAGAATTCTGGGTTAAGGCTTTGTTTTTATTTTTGTTTTTCCTCTTGGCATCTTATTTGTGCTTTCATGGTTTTCATACTCATTATTTGTGAGGAAGAGTACGTGTCGCTGAAATTATTGCGCACCGGTCATAAAGTGTCATTTTTCTCTGGATGCTTTCAAGATGTTATTTTTGTTTTTAGTTTTCAGCCATTTGATACTGATGTACCTTGGTATGCTTTTCACCATATTTGTCATCTTTGGAATTTATTTACCAAGATTCTTAAGTCTGTAAATTTACACCATTCACCAAAGTTGAGCAACTTTGGTGATTATTTCTTTAAATATCATTCTCCTGTCTCCTTTCTCCCTCATCTTTCCTTCTTCAACTCAAAGTACATGCATTTTAGATAAAATTAATCTTGATCTATATGTGTCTGAGGCTCAGTTTATTACTTTAGAGCTTTTTTCTCTTTCTTCAGATAGTATCATTTCTATTGATTTATCTTCAGGTCGATTGATTTTCTTCTCCATTATCTCCATTCTGCTATTAAGCCCATTCCATGATTTTTACACTTTAGATATTATATTTTTCTGGCC
Source organism: Ailurus styani (assembly GCA_002007465.1). Classification (NCBI taxonomy): domain Eukaryota; kingdom Metazoa; phylum Chordata; class Mammalia; order Carnivora; family Ailuridae; genus Ailurus; species Ailurus styani. The sequence continues at coordinate 140,451 of LNAC01001527.1, read as the reverse complement.
TCCAATATCAATGTGGATCTTTATATTTTCCATTTCTCTTTTTGCTGAGTTTCCCAACTTTTTCATTATTGTGAGTGTATTTTCCTTTATCTCATTGAGCATTTTTTTATTGTCTTCAGGACATTGTGAATATCCTGTTCTGGAGATTTATATTTACATATAAAATAATACACACACACACACACACACACACATTCCTCACAAGAGTTTCATTTTTTTTTAAAGATTTTATTTATTTATTTGACACACAGAGAGCAAGATCACAAGTAGGCAGAGAGGCAGGCATAGGGAGAGGAGGAAGCAGGCTCCCTGCCAAGCAGGGATCCCAATGCGGGGCTCGATCCCAGGACCCTGAGATCATGACCTGAGCTGAAGGCAGAGGCTTTAACCCACTGAGCCACCCAGGCGCCCCTATTGCTTTGTTTTAGCATGCAATTAGATTGATTAGACACGAAGTGCTGATTTTTTTCCCCTCATCTGCAATTGCCAGCCTCTCAGACCTCAGCTCAATTATTTTAGCCCTAGCCGTGTTGTTTGGAGTCTGCCCCACATATTTATCGTTCTGTGGTCCTCCTAAGATCTGGGCAGAGTTCACACACATAGGACACGGGGCTATCCTGCTCAGCCTTTCCTCTTCCCAGACTCCTCCCTCCACTTACAGCAGCTGTGGTGCCTGGGGATTTCCTGTCTTTTTTAGGTCTAAGACTTTATATTTTATCTGTGGTAGGATTGGTTTGCTGGGAACTTATTCTGATATATAATGAAAGCAGGGTCCTCTGGAAGGACTTTTAAAAATTTTTATACCTTATAAAAATAATTTATGCTCATTACATATGAAAAGAAAAAACACAGTAAAAAGTAAATATAATTTGTGACTCCAATATCTCAAAATGACAACAAAAATTTTCTATCTATGTAACATTTTATCTTTCTATATGTGTATATATAATACATAAAAACATATTTTTAGACAAATATGGGATTTAATTATATATTTTCTCAACCTTCTTAAAATGTTTTGACTATTGTTTATAGTTAATAAATATATACTATCATAATATGCATAAAAATGCACTGATCTTTGATATATCATGTATATTTTCCCCTATTGTTACATGGGAGTAAACATCTTTATCTGGGCAAACTAATGAAGTTTAAAAGCACTTGAAAAGAAACTTTTCCTAACATACAAATGTGATCACGTTTTAATGGGTAGGTAAAAGAATTGGAAAAAATAAACTTTTTCCAATTATCTAAAAGGTTAATGTATTTAGTCTTCAAATTACTTAATCAATACAAACATATTTAAAGCCTATTAACTAGCCAAAGAACGTGAACACAGATTAGCAAAGTTGTATTGGTAACAAACACAGTAATGAAGTATTCAATCTCAGAATAAAGAAATACGAATAAAAATAGAATTATCACACCTATTAATTTGGCAATTAAAATAAAAATTTGCATTTTGAAGAAGTGCAATCAGACAGGCACTCTTATGCATCAATGATGGAGATGCAAAACTTTTTTTGTAAAGACCTAATATATACATGAATTTAGCCCTTAGAAATAGGGATGAAATAAGATGTTTGTTTCCTCTAGTCTTATTCAACACTCTTATGGATACCTTAGACAGTAAAACAAGAAAAGCAAAAGAAAGATGATATTTGTATAAGAAGAGAGAAGAAAGAATCTTTGCAGAATATCTATGTCTACTTAGAAAATAGAACCATATTTAATACATTAACATAAATAAAATGATAAACATTCATGTCATTACATATTTGTCCAAACAAATAGAATGTGCACCAAGACTAAGCCTTAATGTAAATTACAGACTGTGGGTGATTACAACATGTCAAAGTAGGTTCAGCAATTGTAACAAATGCACCAGTGTGATGGGGGCTATTGATAGTGGTGGAAGCCATGCATGTTTTGGGACATGGGTTGTATAGGAAATCTCTGTACCTTTGTCCTAATTTTAGTGTGAACTTAAAACTTCTCTAAAAAAGTAATGTCTTAAAAAAAAATAAAGAGAGTTTGGTAGCTTTGTATACATTAAACATATCAATAGCTGCTCTATATAGTAGGAATGGCCAATAAGGAAATGTGATAGAACAATTCTATCCATGTTAATAATAAAAACAACAAAGTATCTATGAATAAAACTAAAAATAATGTTCAAGACATAGGTGTGAAAATAATGTTAACAATTTACTAAATAGTTAAAAAATTGATATATATTCCATGTTTAGGGATAGAAAAACTACTACTATTACTACTACTACTAAAACTAAATATTAGGCATTATTATGTTCTGATATATAATAACTCATTTTCCTCATAATATAGGTGTCCTAGATGAATATGTCCATATAGTTTTTTTATAATAGAATTTACAAACAATCTAAGAGAAATCAATAGCAGAATTCTTTAATAAATAATGACACATCGGAATCATGGAATTCTCTGTAGTGGTCTAACAGTATTAGGGAGATATGGACATTATAAATCAAAGCATATCTGAAAATAAAATTAATAAAATAAGCATGTTTCAGAGATTAGAGTGTAATAGCATCCCATTTAAGCAATAACTATAAACTAAATTAACTTTCCATCACCCTCTCAAATATTAATGCTTAAATGTACATATTAAGCTTGTAAATTTGGTTGCAGTTTCTTCCATAGGCAGAGTACTCTGAAAGGTTGCCATGTTAACCTTCCTCTGTTGGCCAGATACTCAGCTCAGTTTCTAAACTTGCTGAACCCACTCAACAAAACAAACATCTCTGTGGCTAATCAGGTAAAAATGCTAAGTAAAAGAAGCATCATGCAAAATGTTAACATTTATTACAATTCCAAACATTTCTCTTGCATTATTTAGTTTTCTGATAATTAGGGCAATTTTGCAGAATATGTCACATCTTTACTTTGAGAGGATGTTCTCTTTCTTTCTTTCTTTCTTTCTTTTTCTTTCTTTCTTCTTTCTTTCTCTTTCTTTCTCTTTCTTTCTCTCTCTCTTTCTTTCTTCTTTCTTTCTTTCTTTCTTTCTTTCTTTCTTTCTTTCTTTCTTTCTTCTTTTTTTCTTTCTTTCCTTCTTTCTTTCTTTCCTTCCTTCTTGCTTGCTTGCTTGCTTTCTTGCTTGCTTTTTCCTTGGTTAGCTCTAGGGAGACTATGAGACTGTTTCAACAGTTGACCCACGAGTGGTCAGATACTGTAGTTTCCAGCCTTTTGCCTGATGGATGACCCTCCCTTTCTGAAGATTGACTCATAGTTTAGAGAACCAATTGCTTCAACTTCAAAATGACACATTATTTTGAGGGAAGTGCATTTTATTTAAAGATACTTATTTTCCTTTTAAAATAGCTTAACATATTAATGAACACTTAAAATAAATGTTTCAGTCTTTTTCTTTGCCTACCTGATTATGAACACTTTCCAATAACTGGTTGAAATTATACTGAAATATATAGTGAAGATTATATTCTTCTTGCATTTTACTTCTTTGAGCTCAAACATACCTAGCTCTCAAATGAATTGCCTTAGTGCTTTTGGGCAAGTTACTCAATATCTTGGGACCTCTTTTATCAACTTCTTTTATCCTTTTTGGAAAGTACAAACATTTAATAACACAGCTAACTTCTCTTATATCTCAAAAACATAGATTACAAGTGAGTAAGTGGAAAATTATTTATTTTTTAAAGGTTTTGTGACATATTAATACAAAACAAATGGCCCCAGTGTTTGCCAGCATCTCAGATACTTTATCTGCTATACACAAAAAGAGAGTTTAAGCCTCATTAACATATGAGAAGAAGTCAAGAGCAGAAAATAGGTCTTAAGTGATTGCTTGGATACCATTCAGCATGTCAACTGTCTTACATATATCAACCAGGTAATATCATTTATAAAATGTAGAATAATCAACTACATAAGAGTGCTACAGCATCACACACATAGGAATGATTAATGCATTATATTTTACATAAAGACAAACTCAAGACAAATAACAGATAACAGAAAGATAAGTAAAAAAACTCAAATTTTTGGAAGTTAAACAGTATACTTTCCAAGAAGAAATTAAAAAGAAAATTAGACAATATTATTATCAGAATGAAAATGAAAACAGAATATATATATATATATATATATATATATATATATATATATATATATTTGTGGGTTGGTGCTAAAGAAATACTTAGAAAGACATTTATAGCCCTGAGCACATTTATTAGAATAAAAGAGAAAGATCTCAAATCAATAATGTCAGCTTTAACCTTAAGAAACTAGAAAAATAGGGACACCTGGGTGGCTCAGTCACTTAAGCAATGGAGTAGATTTTGGCTCAGGTCAAGATCTCAGGTCCTGAGATGGAGGCTTGCATTGGGCTCCATGCTGAGCATGGAACCTGCTTAAAATTTTCTCTCTCCCTCTGCCCCTTCCCCCACTCCCTACTCACTCTCTCTATCAAAAAAATAAATAAATAAATAAAAGAAAGAAAGAAAGAAAGAAAGAAACGAAAAAAGAAACTAGAAAAAGATCAAATGAAATACAAAAAGCAGAAGAAAGAAAATAATATGGATCAGAGCAGAAACCAATGAAATAAAGTAGAAGTCAACAGAGAAAAAATAAGTATAATCAAAAGCTGGTTCAATTAATCTCTGCCTAGACTTATCAGGAAAATAGCAAGAAGACACAAATAACATTATTAGGAGTGAGAGAGGTGATAGATACTATGGAGTTTACAGATAAAAAAAAAGAATGGTAAGAAAATGTTATGAATAACTTTATGTCAATAAAGTGAAGACTTGATGAAATGGACCAATTTTTGAAATACACACACACACACACACACACACACACACACACACACACACATACACACAAAGCAATGCTTATTCAGGCAGAAATGAATAATCTGAATCTCCCAAAATCTGTTAAGTAAATTGAGATTGTAGTAAAACAAAAAAACAAAGACAAAACCAAAAACACTTCCTCAAAAAAACAACTCCAGGCCCAGGTGACTTAAAAAATTTAGGCGAAGTCAACCAAACTTTTAGAGAAGAAATAATGGCAATTCTACACAAATTCTTCTAGCATATGAAGTGGAGGGAACATTTACCAATTTGTCCAATGAGGTCAGCATACCCTTGATATTAAATCTACACAAAAACTTTATAAATAAATAAGCAAACTAAGTAACTAACTAAGTAAATAAAACCCAGAATGAGAACTAGGGGAAAAAATGTTACAGAAACATGGATACAAGGAATCAAAACAAATTATTAACTAATTTTATTTAATTTGTGTACATCAAATAAAAAGATATTATGATAAGTGGGGTTTATTTCAGGCATGCAAGTTTGTTTTAACTTTCAAAACTCAATGAATGTAATTCACTATATTAACAAACTAATATCAAGAACATGTCAGTTGATACAGAGAAACACTTAACAAAAACTGACATTTATTGTTGCTAAAATTCTCTGAACAAATGCCAAGATGAACTCAATTAAGGGGAAAACTTGTAGGTGTAAATTCTTACATTAAAAAACAAGCAAATATCTCAAATCAACAACCTAACTTTAATTAGAAAAAGAGGAGCAAAATAAAACCAAAGCTAGCATAGGAAAGGATATAACAAGTATTGAGGAGAGATACTTGAAATAGAAAATAGAAAAATAATAGAGAAAATCAATGAAATCATAAGTTGATTCTTTGAAAAAAATCAACAAAGTTGACAAACTAACTAGAGAAAACAAAAAGAGAGAAGATTCAAAGTACTAAAATCAGAAATGAAAGTGGCATCATTCCTCCTGATTCTACAGAATTAAATAAAAAAGAGTACTACAAATAAGTTGTATCCCAACAAATTGAATAGTCTAGATGAAATGGACAAATTCCTAAAAACACAAAACTGACCAAGATTAAATCATGAAGTAAGAGAAATGTGATTAGACCTCTAAATAGTAGGAGACAGAACAGTAATGAAAAATCTCCCAACAACAAAAAAATGCCCTGGTTATGATGGTTTCCCTACAGAATTCTACCAAATATTTATTTATTTTTATTATTTTTTAAGACTTTATTTATTTATTTAAGAGAGGGGGAGAGACAAAGAGAGAAGGAGAGAGAGAGAAGAGAGAGAATAAGAGCATGAACTGGGGAGGGGGACAGAGGAAGAGGGAGAAGTGGATTCCCAGGTGAGCCAGGAGCCTGACACAGGGCTCCATCCCAGGACCTCTGGATTATGTTCTGAGCTGAAAGTAGATGCTTAACTGACTGAGTCACCCAGGCGCCCCTCTACTAAACATTTAAAGAACTAACAGCAATCCTTTTCAAAGTTTTCCACACAATTGAAGAGGAGAGGACATTTCCTAACCATTCTATGCAGCTAGTGTTACCTTAATACCAAAACCAGACACAGATACTACAAGAAAAAGGAAACTATAGCCCAATATCCTTTATTAACCTTGATGTAGAAATCCTCACCAAAATACTAGCAAACAGAATTTAACAGCACATTGAAGAGATTATATACCATGACCATGTGGGATTTCTTTCTGGAATGTAAGGATGGCCCAATATATAAAAATTGTTTACTAGAATGAAGGATAAAACAAAACAAAACAATGTGGTTATTTTAACAGGCAGAAGAAGTTTTTGACAAATTTCAACATTCTTTCATGATTAAAAAAAAAGAACTCAACAGGTAATAGTAATATTGGTAAAAGAAATAATCAACCTCAACATAATAAAAGAAATACATAAAAAACTCACTGGAACATTATATTCAATAGTAAAAAACCAATAGGTCTTTCTATAAGATCAGCAACAAGGCAAGAATATTTGTTTTCTCCTCACCTATCCAACATAATACTGAAAAAGACAAGAAAAAAAAACGATATCCAAATTGGAATGGAAAAAATAAAATTATTTCTGTTTGCAGATGATATGACTTTGTATGGAGAACATTCTGAACATACTCCCTCTACCCTGGTAGAGCTAATAAATAAATTTAGTCAAAGTAACAGGATATAAATTCAACATATAAAATTCAGCTGCGTTTCTATGCACTAACATTGAACAATCTGAAATGGAAATTAAGAAAATAATTCTGGGGCACCTGGGTGGCTCAGTGGTTAAAGCCTCTTCCTTCTGCTCAGGTCATGATCTCAGGATCCCAGAATTGAGCCCAGCATCTGGCTCCCTGCTCAGCAGGGAGCCTGCTTCCTCCTCTTTCTCTGCCTGTCTCTCCACCTACTTGTGATCTCTCTCTCTGTGTCAAATAAATAAATAAATAAAATCTTTAAAAAAAAAAGAGAAAATAATTCCATTTACAGTAGTATTAAAAATAAAATATTCTGAATTGAATTCTGGATCAGAATAAGGACATTAGTAGAAAAGTTGATAAATTTGAATAAGTATAGAAGAGTTAATTTTATTGTATCAGTCTTATTTTATGAATTCCCATTTCCACAATTGTACTTCTGTGGTGTAAGATGTCAATATTGGGGGAAGCTAGATATAGGTTATACAAAAACTATTCTTTTGCAATTTTTCTATAAATTTAAAATATTTTCAAAATAAAAAAGTTGAAAAGATGAAAAAATAGAGAATAAAATACTTAAGAATTAACCAAGATGGTCAAACACTTATACAGTTAAAACTACAAAGCTTTGCTGGAAAAAATTATGGACAACATAATTGAATGGAAACACGTCCTATGTTCATGGATTGGAAAACTTAATATTGTTAAGATGCCAATGTTAGTTATCCAAAGCAATCTACAGATTCAAGCCAATCCCTGTCAAAATCCCATTTTTTTTTCAGAAATAGAAAAACCATCTTAAAATTCAAATAGAATATTAATGGGCGCCTGGGTGGCTCAGTGGGTTAAAGCCGCTGCCTTCGGCTCAGGTCATGATCCCAGGGTCCTGGGATCGAGGCCCACATC
>LNAC01001527.1:103294-132463 GCA_002007465.1 Ailurus styani | reverse complement strand
CTGCTTCCTCCTCTCTCCTCTCTCTCTGCCTGCCTCTCTGCCTACTTGTGATCTCTCTCTCTGTGTCAAATGAATAAAAAAAAAAAAAAAAAAATTAAAAAAAAAAATTTAAAACAAACAAACAAACAAACAAAAAAAACAAATAGAATATTAATGAACCCAGAATAGCCACTGGAATTTTAAAAAGAAGAACAAAGTTGGAGGACTAATACTTACTGATTTCAAAAGTTATTACAAAGCTACAATAATTGAAAAAGTGTGGTATTAGCATAAAGGCAGACATGTAGACCAATGGTACAGAATAGAGAGCCCAGAAATAAACCATTGCACGTATGGTCAGATTATTTTTGAAAAGGGTGCCAAGACCATGCAAGGGTGAAGGGACAGCTTTTTAAACAAATGTGTGCTGAGAGAATTGGATATCCACATATAAAACAATTAAGTTGGGTCTTTAACGCTGTAAATAAAGATTAACACAAAATGGATCAAAGACCTAAATATATAAAAATCTTAATAGAACAGATAGGACATAAGCTTCAGGAAAGTGGATTTGGCAATGATTTCTTGGCTATAACAGGAAAAGTATGGGCAACAAAAGAGTAAAACAATAAATTGAACTTTCTAAAAATTAAAAAGATTGTGCAATAAAAGACTATCAAAGATAAAAAGACAACTCACAGAGTGGAAGAAAGTATTTGCAAATAATATATCTGATAAAAGGTTAATATTCAGAATATATTAAAAAAAACTCTTAAGGGGCACCTGGGTGACTCAGTGGGTTAAAGCCTCTGGTTTCGGTTCAGGTCCTGATCTCAGGGTCCTGGAATCAAGCCCTGCATTGGGCTCCCTGCTCGGGAGTGAGCCTGCTTCCTCCTCTCCCTGTCTCTCTGCCTGCCTCTCTGTCTACTTGTAATCTCTCTCTGTCAAATAAATAAATAAAATCTTTAAAACAACAACAACAAGAAACCTCCTACAATTCAACAACAAAAAGCATACAGCCCAATTAAAAAATGGGCAAAGGACTTTAATAGACATTTCTCCAAAGAAAATATATAAACAACCAATGAACACATGAAAAGATATTCAACATCATAAATCATTAGGGAAAATGCAAGCCAAAATCATGAAATATCAGCTTACACCCTGTTTGTTTTGTATAAAAAACAAAACAAAACAACAACAACATAAAACCAACTCAGAAAGTAATACTTGTTGCAAGAACGTGGAGACATTGAAATCCTTGTGCACCATTGGTGGATTTGATGAATCCATAGAATTACCATGTGATCTAAATTTTCCACTTCTGGATGTATACTTCTAAGAATTAAAAGCAGGATCAAGAAACAGCATTATTCACAATAGCCAAATGTAGAAGAAACCACAATTATCCATTGTTGGATGAATGGAGAAACAAATTGTGGGAGATATATATCTATAATCTATCTATATATCTACATCTATCTATCTATATAATGGGATATTATTCAGTCTTAAAAGGGAAGAAACTTCTGACATATGCTACATGAATGAATCTTAGGGACATTTTGCTAACTTAAAAACATAGAGACAGAAAATAGAATGGTGGTACCAGGGACTGGTGGGAGTGGAGAATGGGGAGTCATAGTTTAATGGGTATAGAGGTTCCTTTTATAACATGAAATGATTTCTGGAGATGGATGGTGGCGATGGTTGCATAACATTATGAATGTATTAAATATCACTGAACTATATGTATATTTAAATGGTTGAAATGCCAAGTTTTATGAGCATTTATCAGAATAAAAGAATTGGAAAAAGCTATGAACAAAATGAAGCTGAGTTGATATATAGAAAAATCCTGGAACTTCTACTAAACATACATATATCTTTTAAGGATTTTAGTAGTGCTTTGATGTGGAAAATATTATTTAATTTTACCTAAGAGCAATTTGAAGCTTAAAGTATTAAAATGACTATTAAGGAAAGTATGAAAAACATTCTGTTCTCTTAACCACTATGCTTACTTGTGTTTTATAGGGTTGATTTCTGATTTATTAGGGGTTTTTATTGGCTTTAACTATAGACTAATACATATACACACACACACACATATACATATTAAAGTCTTGTACTTACTAATGAAGTCTTAAATTACTTAAAACCGGAAATAACAGCATCACAGCAATGGAACATCAGCTCCTATTTTACAAACATCTGTGTGCATTTGAAACATTAGGTTGGATTCTGTTTTTGTTTGTTTGTTTTTGTATCATAACAATGAGCTTGTATTTCTCCAATGGGTACAATTACAGTGGTGAATTGACTTGAAAAATAGGCCTTATGTGAAAGATAAAAGGTAATTGAGCCCAAGTAAAAGAAATGTTAGCATGATCATAGTTCAAGATCTCAATGACTGCAATAAGCAAGATGTTGTATTTCTTCTGGGTAAATTCAGGAATAAGGATTAAGGCTTGGAGAGGCAAACTTAAATATAAAAATGCCTCCCTACTGACACCATAAAATGGAAAGATAAGTTTCCTTAAGAGTCCTCCTCATCTGGATGGTGTTTGCAGCCACTGGATGACATTGTAGAGGATATCCTAGTATTGAGCTCATTTTCATCAAAAATGCTTAAGGTTCCATTTCATGTGGTAGGATAAAAACAAAAGAACAAGCTACTTCCTCAATGAAATGTAAATGTATATATAATTATACATGTGGAGGAAGTATTGTGTGATACATGAGATATAGAACAATAGTCAAATTTTTTGAATGCTATTGCTTATCAATGATGCAGGCATCATATCCACTGATCTTACTTTATGAGACAGTTACTATCATTATCTTTCTTTCTCAGCGGGGGGAATGAGGGCAAGAAAAGTTATAAATTTCCCAAAGATACACAGCTAAGAAGTGGTATTAATATTCTAGAAAGATGAGGGGTGAGCCTGAAAAGTTCACTAAATGCATATTTTTCTTGTCTTTAAAGACAGAGATGTAAACTTTGGCTCCTTTTTTGGTAAACATCAGTCTATTGGAGCATTTTGAGTAAGATGTAGACAAGATAAAAATAAGACTTTAAAATGATGATACATATCATTACTTTTCACATTTTTACACACTGGTGGTATGCAGGAAATACTGCAAGCAGTGTTGGAGATACTGGACATTGGAAAAGTCCATGCGTGAGGCATTTGGGCCCCAGAGAATCGGATGGCAGTGAGAATCAAAAAGAATGGAAAGAATTCTCAAAAATCAGGAAAGGTAGTAGAAAGAGTAAAAATGCCTCAGATCATAACACTTGGATCATAACGCTTTTTACTGACACTTATCTTTAAGGGTCAAGGAAAGATTCCCAAGATTTACTGCCAAGAGTGGGATCATCTTTATAACATTGTCCCATCTCAGTTGGATAGTCAAATATTCACCTTTTCTCTAGTCTACCCATTTGTGAAGAAGAGACAACGAGCTTGCCACAAAATTCATTTCCCCTTCTTCCATTGAACTACCCTTCTGGCCACGCACATGGTTCTTCCGTTAGTTGACCCTTCTGAGCTTCCTCTGTAGTCGATGAAGCCATCAGCCATGCTATTTGCCATGGAAAGTGATTTGAGGTTCAGAGGGAGCAGCTCCATGTGCTCAACTGGAATGCTCCCATGGGAATGACATGTGAGACAAAGAAACTTTCTTAGTGTTCCGCACTAGTGTTAGCTCTCTTTGTTTCATTAGCCAGCCTTCGGCCAATTTAATGTGCCATATTCTTTTAATACAGAAACATGGCCTTTCTCTAGGTGACAAAGGGAATGAAGATTCCTTAACAAAGTAGGGAATATAGGTATGTATAACGGTTGACAGGGAGAACGTTATTTGTAACATATTTTATTTAGTTATTTTGCCTATTTGGAAAAATTCTGTTTAAATAGACTTTCCCAGCATTGAATCAAGTAAGCAAGATCTACTCATAGATGCAATGTGTGTAAACATGTCATGTGTGCTCTTTGGGAATCTCAGATTCCTTTGCTGAGGGCTTCTCAGAGTCTATATTGACACGCATTGGGAATCCTGAGAAAGAGATATTGTAAGGTGTTTCCCACATTTGTTGATCTTGGTACTAATTCTCTTTTCTGCCGGAGTTTGCTGAGGGAAAGATGTTTCATATTCAAGAGCAGAGCTTCTGACTACCAGTTACTCAGGTCGGATTCTTACTTCATTCTCTTCCTTCTTCTGCCTTCTTATAAATAGGGAGACTATAGATACTGGTTGTCCCAGGAAAAAAAATCTTATTTTAATCTGTGTTCCCCAAGTACTTATTAATAATATCCCTTTCACTCTAACCAAGAACTCGGTTTGGGATGACAAATTATATGGTCTAGTTTACCACTAGGCAGGTATTATCTATGATGACATCTCTTTCCACCCTTTCTTCCTCACTCCTTACTCCCTTAAATATGTTAGTTCAATGGGGTAGCACTCACTAAAGCTAGGTCAAATTTACTGGATCAGAAGAAGCAATGTGATATAATGTCCAAATCCAAAGAAGGCCAAGACAATACATCAGTTGAAAACTTGAGTTACAATTCAATCTCATTCAGTGTTCTCAGTTGAAAATAACCATATTAGTTATGGAACCGGACTGGTAATTCAAGGTTTATTAGCAACCAATAAACATTTCAAATTCCAGATTCGATGGCCCCCGAATGAGGTATGGAAATGACAAATCAGGTATGGAAATGACAAAAATGACATCTCCTACTCAGATCTTTGAGTAGTGGATCAGTAGAGTAACAGCTGGGGCCAAACAAGGGATATTTTGGAACCTTTATATAGAAGAATGGACTTACTGGAATTCATTAGTGGATTCAACAAGTATGTAGTGGACGTTAATCATATTCCAGGAAGTGTGCTAGGAAATGGGGCTTGAGAGCTAACTGAAACATAGCCCCGACTTCGAGAAGCTTATGGTCCAGTGGGACAAGACACGTTATTACATGATGTGATAATTGCTTTAATGTAAGCAAGAGGAGCTAAGAGCCCAGACTCTGTGAACCCAGAGCCCAGAAAGACTGTGATCAATTAATCTGATAATAAACATCATTACCACTACTGATATACCAATATTATAGCATACAAACATTACTTACTATGGGCCAGATATTGTCTGCATTATTTCAGAGATTTCTTCTGATAATGGCATAATGTAGGTATTCATTATTACCCTATTCATGAGTTAGAAAACTGAGCTTTAGGGCTTTAAAGTTACTTATACCAAAAGTCATAAGCACTAAGTAATTGATTTTGAAGACTTGGTGGGGGTGGGAGGCTGCAGAAAGAGGGAGTTTGGTTAAACTTGTAACTGTGAGAGGAAAAGAAAGTACATTACCTACAAACACTTTTCAATCTGTTAGCCCCATTAATGTTAAGATTTAATGTTCTCTTTTAGACCTTTGAGCATTTTAGGGTTATTTTTCTCCTCATTAAACAATGCAAAGCAATTACATTTCTATTTTGTTACGATGGCCAGATTTATGCATAATTCACCATTGTCCCTAATATGGTGTTGTCCAGAGGCCATGTTTATTTCATGGAGGCCAGGGTTGTGTTAGAGGGTGGCCAGGTGGAAGGCAAAAATCTTTTAAAAAAGGAGTGGCTGAGATTGCTTCTTGCTCTAGGTTGCTTCAAGAGAGAAGCAGAGCCATGGATCTCTTGCACCTGTCTGGGTCTGTGTTCCTGTCTGGGAGCCCCTGGGAGACCTCTTACAACCCACTTCCCACTTAATTGCATGCATTCAGAGATGCCCACGAATTGTTCAAAAAGGATGGAAAATGAAACCGAAGTTTGCATAATTGAAACAAGAACGTCATTGCAGCACATTTATTTTTAATTTTTCAGGATTCTGAGAAATGCAAAGTACAAATGAAGAACATGGTACTTAATTGAACTCAACATTTATTTCAATAGTATTGCAGAAAACCTATGTCACAGCAGGGTTTTGTGTATTCTGCAAAGGTAACGTACCTCCATTTGCAACTGACTTCTCTGTGAGTGATAGGCAGAGATGGCTGGCATCCATCCACAGCCTGTCAGATGGGAGCAATGTGCTGCTTTGACACCGTGGTTAGCTGAATAACTAATCATACTGGAATCTCTGAAAAAACACAGTTCAGATGGCTAATGCGAACAGTTGCAGAGAAAGTTACCTACAGAGAGAAACTAATGATCATCTCAATCAAAATAATAACAATACTGATACTAAGAAGAGGAGACCATCATCTGACATTTGAGTGTGTGTCCACTGTGCTGGTTCTCCAGAATGTTGATCATCATGCTATTAAATCAATAAAGACTGGTATATCTGCTCGTGGTAGTTGCTGGTCCTAGATCATGTATCTAATTCCCATGATCTCGTTTTATAAACTTTAGGAACTTTCTTGCCTGGAAAGAACAATGGGGGTGGGGATCAAGTAATTTGACTTTGTTACAAATGTTAAAAAAACAAACAAACAAAAAAGAATCGTCCCCTATTTCTTTTGAGGGGAGATGGTGGATACAACACAAAACTTCTCTCCAGCTTCTATGATTTCAGCCCTAATAAAGCAGTGTGGTGCTTCTCAAAGCATCGGCCTCCCTTGGAAACACATCAGATGAGTATGTTCTGAAGCCCCACCTTAGGTCTACTTAATCAGAAACTCTAGGGGCATTTCTGCATTGTGATGAGTCCTCCAGGTGCCTCTGACACTCACTGTTGAGAACTTGAGCTCTAGCATGATGCTTAATGGAAAGAAACTATGATAGGGCACCTGGGTGGCTCAGTCGGTTAAGTGGCTGCCTTTGGCTCAGGTCATGATCCCGGGGTCCTGGGATTGAGTCCCGCATCAGGCTCTCTGCTCGGGGCGGGGTTGGGGGAGTGCCTGCTTCTCCCTCTGCCTGCTGCTCCCCCTACTTGTGCTCTCTCTCATCCTTTCTCTGATAAATAAATAAATATAATCTTTAAAAAAAAGCTATGGTAATCTGACACTCACAAAAATGAATGGATAGCTTTCAAAATATTACATCTATGTTAATAAAATGCTGATCTACAATTATCCTTCAGAATGAGATGCAATTTTTTATTCTCCTAAAAGAATTGAAAAACAGAGGGGAAGAGTGAATAAAACTTGCATTGATTCAGGGCGCCTGGGTGGCTCAGTGGGTTAAAGCCTCTGCTTTCAGCTCAGGTCATGATCTCAGCGTCCTGGGATCGAGGCCCGCATCAGGCTCTCCGCTCAGCAGGGAGCCTGCTTCCTCCTCTCCCTGTCTCTCTGCCTGCCTCTCTGCCTACTTGTAATCTCTCTCTCTGTGTGTCAAATAAATAAATAAAATTAAAAAAAAAAAAACTTGCATTGATTCAACGTCTAGTATGTGCCTAGATTTGTCCTGAGGCTTTTCATCTCAGTATCTTTACTCCTTAGCCACAACCATATAAATCGATCAGCATTAATCTTATTTTAAGGAGCAGGAAACCAAGTGATTTCAACCTACCCAAATGACAAAGCTAGCTTCTTTCTTTTCTGAGGTCAAAATGTAAATGCTGAAAGAAGTCACACGGGTAATATGAATGAGTGGAATAAAAGTGTAAATGACAAGAAGTACAAATCTGTTGGAAAAGGCAGCTGATCCTCAACATTGATTTGGGGGGAAAGTAGAGATTGGGGAAAACAATGCATCTTTTAGAGGTAGTTGCTGTTTTCAGATCTTTCATATTGTGATCAAATATATTTTGTACCCAAGGTTGTCCAATAACCTGATTTTTTTTCTTCTCCCAAGGAAGCTTAAAATTAAGATTTTGCATAAAATCCCCTGATTTTTAATATTAGCCTTTAAATTATGTACATTAAAAAGCATTTTGGATACCTAATTAAACATAAAGGCTGCCTGTGTTTGTCCAGGTAGCCACCTCTGGGACATTGTAATGTCAACACCTGTGGGTTTGCCCCATCTGCCTTTCTGACACCCATGCTGTCTGCCAGCATGATAGAAATACTATGGAAACTCCCCCCCAGGTATTTAGTTTAACATTTGTTCAGGCTGATGTCTAGTGTTTTATCCCTTGGGGAAAACACAGAGTTCTGTTTCTAACAAACTTCCCAATGCTCAGTATAAGGGGGATGGCGGGGCAGCTGTCATGGGGAAGGGCATCTAATGGGATCTTCTGGACCAACAGGCTGTTTGTACCAAGGCGAATGTCTCCATGATGGCACAACGGTGCTATCTCACTGTCAACAGACAGGAGCAGCAATCAATATTTCTGTCATTACCTTGCTTCCTCTTTGGCATAGCTAAAATCCAGTCTGTTGCGAGCTTGGCAAACAAAGCCTCTCTCCATTCTTCTTTTTAGCCTTCTTTACATATTTATTAGACTGTTTTGGACTCTTCCGTGCAAACTGACTGAAAGTAAGCAGCAGAATGAGGCCCACTGTTGCTCGTTCTCCCCAGACGATCAAACCATCATTGGAGATTGGACAGGTCCTGATGAAATAAATGTTGGCTGCTGACTCGTCCAATTTTGCTGCACTTCTCTGTGTCACCAGTGCAGGCTTGTCCAAGATTGAGATATTTGCAAACTGTCATCTTTCATAAATATCTGCCTTGAGTGACACTTACTCCCCCCCACCATGCTTCTCTTTGAAATGCACCTGGCGGGCTCCTAGCCTGAGGACTTTCATTGCTTGTGATATGTGATTAGCACAGGGATGTTTCCTCCTCCTGATGCCTATCCCTTCTCCTCCCATCCCACCCCACCCCCCACCATCCTACCCCTCCTTGACCTTCCCCCTTTCCTACCCTCCTCCCTACCTCCTTTGGGAAAGGCCTGAGTCATACTTTTAAAACGCTAAAGACAG
Source organism: Ailurus styani (assembly GCA_002007465.1). Taxonomy (NCBI): domain Eukaryota; kingdom Metazoa; phylum Chordata; class Mammalia; order Carnivora; family Ailuridae; genus Ailurus; species Ailurus styani. The sequence continues at coordinate 123,605 of LNAC01001527.1, read as the reverse complement.
CGAATTTGTCAGAGGTGTTATGATGGCAACTCCCAAAACACTGTTATTTGACTTGCCAAAATTGCAGAGAATTACAAACAATCAAAAGTTTGTCAAAGCCTTTCAAATTAATTTAACCTCCTCTTCACCCGAAATCTCCTAAAACCTCCAGGAGGGATCTCAGAATGTTAATATGCTTACAGGAATGGATATTGTCTTTTTAAAGGCCCCTTTGGCTCTAACCTCCAACAACAGAAATGGGAACAGCATGTTTTAATGACAAGGTTAGTAACAATATTTATTACCATTTCCGTAGCCTGCTTTTTTAGGATTGGTGGAAGAGCCCCCTGCAGCCAACACTGCCACCACACAACGGAATCAATGTGCCTGCACATAAATGTTGGGATTACTGTAAGCACTGAGATATGAAACTCAAATCTCCAACTGGAAAAAGATCACTACATTAAATGGAATTACCCTTTATTAGAAATGAATACGTAGAGATTACAGGATAATCAAACATTCACAGCTCCTAATGTATCTGAACATATTTCCATGCATAATTTAGCTGAAAGAGGTTTAATATCTTAATGTAGGATTATTTTTATATGTTTGAATCGGAGAAATTTTAATCAGTAGGATTAAGAGAAATTCTAAGTTTCAGGGTAATCTTGGTAGATTTTTAATGACCGTAAATAATATAATTTAGCATACAAACCTTTTAACAACCTTATTTTGCTTCAGATGTTTACAATATTTCAATCTATTGTCACTCGAAAGTTATTTTGAATCTAGTGCTTAGTGAATAAATTGTCTCGCCAGGTGATATGACAATAGCAAAGTTGCGTTATAAAAACAAAAGTAGTTTGGATCCATGTGCCAAACTGTGGTGTCTTGTCATTTATGATTTTCAATGCAAAGTTGTGCCAAAAACAATGAGATTGATGCAATATGATGTAATGTGATATTATATACTATGTATAATGTATATGTATATAGTATGTATGTAGTGTGTATACTATACTATTATATTCTATAATATGAAATAATAGCAAGCATACTCTGTGCTGGCTTGATTTCCACTAGAACTTTTTTCATGTCCTACATAAGAATTTTAGTATTTATATAATATGATGAGCATGTATTTCATATAAGCTTATGTAAGCCTTGCAAAATACATCTTAAAATTTATTCCTTTTTAAAGCTTCACAATTTTTATTTTGTACGATTATGTATTTATTTTATGGGCTATGATATATTTTAATTATATTTTGACACATATTGAACAATGATGAATTTAGAGTGAGCAATTAATAGAAACTTAAGGAGTCTTTTATTTGATCTCAGAAATATAATTCAACCATGCTCTGCAGATAAAAATTATGAACATCAATGGAAAGGAAAGTTCATAAATATTAATTAATTTTCACATATCTCATTATTTATAGAGATATTTTATCATATTCAATTAAAATTTCCATACTAACAGGTAATTTCCTTTCTGCTAATTCTATCCATACTAGATAGCAAAATGAGATCCCAGCTATTCAGTTAAATTCAATTGGTAGATTTTAGTGTTTCAGTCATGTGTCAATCATTGGGCAATTCTAAGCAATGTCACAAATTTTATCTCATGTATTCTTCACAATCATTCTGCATGGAAAGTAAGTGCTACAATCCCATTTTTCAGATGTTTAAACTCAACTTCAGAGACTTTAAGAAACTTGCCTCCAAAGACTAAGTGCATATGGCTGGCTGGCAGTGGACATGGGACCTGGTCCTCCTGATCACCACCCCTATGTCTTTTTACTTTTCAACATAGCTTGTTTATCATTTTCTTTCAGATACTTGACCATTATTACTGTGTTAACAATAATCCAGAGCTCCAGCAATTCTAAATCTTACATAGACATATTTGACTTTGGGTCATGTTGGAGGCTTTCTAAAGCTTAGATAATTTTTAAAAAATATTTTATTTTTTAGAGCAGTTTTTGGTTTAGTTTTGGGGATAAGAGTACTGAGATTTCCCATAGGTCCCTCCCCACACGTGTACAGCTTCCCCCACTATCAGCATCCCCCACTAGAGTGGTACTCTTGTGCAACTGATCTACAATGTAACTGAATCTACATTGACATGTCATATTCACCCAAAGTCCATAGCTTGTATTAGGGTTCACTCTTGGGTTTGGACAAGCATATGGTGAGATGTATTAACCATTATAGTATCATAGAAAGTATTTTCACCATCCTAAAATTTCTCAGTGCTCCACTATTCATTCATCCTTCCCCTAACCCCTGGCAACCACTGATCATTTTACTGTCTCTATACTTTTGCCTTTTCTAAAATGTCATATAGTTGTAATCATATAGTATGTAGACTACTCAGATTAAGACTGTATAATTTTTATCCCTCAGGATTTTGTTCTTGGGGCTTTGATGGCTCTAGAATACAATTCCTTGCTAAAGTCCTGAGGATGTAGGACATGAATGTAATCTTTTTTTTTTTATGATGCTGCTATAGCTGGCTTACTGAATGTTTTTCCTTGTTCTTGGACATATATGATCAAAAGATATATGACCATCTATCAGGAATACCAGGGAAGATATTCTTGCCCAGAGAAAGACGTGACTATTTTAGATTTAGATAGCTCCTTAGATCCTTTCAGCTTTGAGATTGAAAGTCTATTGAAAATTCTACTTAAAACTTCATTAATCTATTAATTTCCTCCCTCCCTCCTACCCTTCCTTCCTTCCATTTCCTTTTTTCTCTTCTTCCTTCCTCCCCTCTTCTTTCCTTCTCTCTTCCTTCCTTCCTTCTTTTTTTTTAAGATTTTATTTATTTATTTATTTGACAGAGAGAGAGAGAGATCACAAGTAAGCAGAAAGTCAGGCAGAGGGAGAGGGGGAAGTAGGCTCCCTGCTGAGCAGAGAGCCCAATGCAGAAATCAATCCCAGGACCCTGGGATCATGACCTGAACCAAAGGCAGAGGCTTAACCCACTGAGCCACCCAGGAGCCCCTCTTTCTTTTTTTTTTCCTTTCTTTCTTTCTTTCTTTCTTTCTTTCTTTCTTTCTTTCTTTCTTTCTTTCTTTCTCTTTCTTTCTTTTTCTTTCTCCCTTCCTTCCTTCCTCCCTCTCTCCCTCTCTCTCTTCCTTCCTTTCTTTCTCTTTCTTTCCTCCTTCCTTCCTTCTTTCCTTCCTTTCATTCTTCTTTTTATTTCTTCCTTCCTTCCTCCCTCCCTCCCTCCTTCTTTCCTTCCTTCCTTCCTTCATTCTTTTCTTTCTTTCTTTCTTTCTTTCTTTCTTTCTTTCTTTCTTTCTTTCTTTCTTTCTTTTTCTTTCTTTCTTTCTATTTCCCTCCCTCTCTTCCTTCCTTTCTTTCTTCCTTCCTTCCTTCCTTCCTTCCTTCCTTCCTTCCTTCCTCCCTTCCTCCCTTCCTCCCTTCCTCCCTTCTTCCCTTCCTCCCTCCTTTCTTGGGTCCACACTCAACCTGGGGCTTGAACTCACAAGCATGAGATCAAGAGTTGCATGCTCTACCCACTGAACCAGCCAGATGTCCCTCCTTCATTAACCCTTTAATGAAACTTCTATTTATGTATTTCTTAAACTGTTTTCACTTGAGTATTTTATGCTACTGACTTGGATTTTTCAACAGATGTTTGGACACTGAAAATATTTTGTCTCCATTTATAGGATCCCCCCGCTATCTGAAAGTAAAGTGTCTCTATGAAACTTTCCCAAAGCTGAAATGGTGCAAAGCAAAAACGTAATTACCATTAGTTTATACGGAAAAATTTATCAACTGCTTACCAACTGCCTTCATTAGTGGGTTTTAATTAATCATTTTGTAATTCTGTTGTTCAGTTTTCTTGGAAGTTAGTTATTCAACCCATTTTTTGAAACTTGGGCATTTTGCTCAAATTTGAAAAGCCAAATGGGGAAACTACCTCTTTCGATTTAAAACAAGGTATTTTCTTGTTTGGAAAGAACTCATTAAAAACTATAAGAAAATATTAAAAAAATATATATATGTTAAGATGACTTTAATGATTGGAGGGAGGGTTATAGTCTCTTTAGCAAGTTATGGCACATCAACTATATTGATATATTCACTGAATTGATGGTTCTAAAGTGATTTAAAAGGTTGAGATTATTATGATAATTTTGCCTGGGTCACTAGCTAGCAAACATTGAGAAAAATCTCTTTTTTTTCTCTTCCAGTGATATTTTATATTCTTTTTAATTTTTTAAAAAATTCAATTTTATTAACATATACTATGCTATTAGTTTCAGAGGTAGAATTTAGTGGTTCATCTGTTGCATACAACATCCAGTGCTCATTACGTCAAGTACCCTCCCTAATGCCCACCACCAGTTACCCCATCCCCCCACCATACACTAACAATGAGGCAGAAGAAAGAGAAATCAAGGAATCTATCCCATTTACAATTGCACCCAAAACCATAGATGTTAGGAATTAACTAACAAAAGAAGTAAGGGATCTGCACTCTGAAAACTACAGAACACTTATGAAAGAAATTGAGGAAGATGGAAAGAATTGGAAAAACAAGCTCTTGGATTGGAAGAGAAAGGTCTTTTTATCTCCACTCTCTTGGTGGACTCAAGGAGTAGTCAGTGTTAATTTGGAAGAAAAAAGAAAAACCTCAAGTGAACAATACACATTCATTTTTCCTTTCGAATGCTGTTTGTTGACATTGTTCAGGTTTACTAATACCTGTGATTTAATAACTAACTTTTCTATTGAAAAGTAACCTGAGCACTAGAGTCCCTAATATAGGAAAATGATTTCTCAACCTCTTTCACCTAAAAGAACAATGTAAATTGGGTGCAACAATCACAGTGTAAGCCTAGCACTTTGGTTGACCCAGAGTAGGTGCCCATGACACTTTAATTGAATAAAGAAATAAAGTAACCAATGAAAGAATGTATTGGAATTCCTGATTAATTGAGAAATGTCTTTGCTACCATTTCATTTTATCTTTCAGGACCATATCAGTTTGACTTCTGATTCATGGCCATGTTTATTTGTAGAGTATCTACTACATGAAAGGCTTTTCACTATGTGCCAGAGTGGATGTAAGAATAAATAAGACGGAGTTCTTGACCTCAAGGAGCTGACAGAATAGCAATTTTTTTCTTTTGTCAGATGTAGTCAACCTTGAAAAGATTTGAATTCTGCTGCAAGAAAACAGCAACTGTAATTGTAAGGTAAAGCCTCTGTACCAGTGGGTTTGCAACATGCTTCTTTTGTGAGTTCACTGCTATCAAACAGAACATTCCATATTTATTTTTCAGTGAGAACCTTCAATGCATTGCCTGCATTTGAAAATCTCATTTGCAAATGTGACTGCCTGGTTTCTAATGGCCAGATGGATCCTGACTACATGCCAAGTAATGTTTAGGACCCATGAAATTCATTAGGACTATTACCTCTGGCATGATTTAAGAGGAAAAAAATCCTTGCCCAAGAAGGAAACTTCATCTCTGGCCTTTTATCTGGCTTTCTGAGCCAGCAAGGTAAAGTTTGAAGTGTTCAATCTGAATAAATAAGGAGACCAGATGAACTCTAGGGTTCCTTATTCCTATTTTGAGATATGAATGCCTCCATACTTGTTTACTATTTAATGTAATTTGCTTGCATAAAACCACATATGTACGCCTTTTTTCTAACTAACCCTCTTCTAATTGTGCCCCAAACATTGGTGTTGGCTTTGGTGTGAATGGGCCACTCTCCCAGGGCTAGACTTGTGGTGCTGTTCAAAAACATACACTCCCAGCTTCCCATTAGTGTGATTATGGATCTCATATCTAATTGTCTATATGTCGAGGCATACAGTCTGAACTCAGCTTCCCCGACACAAACACAGACACATACAAAGACCCACACATATGTCATTTCTCCTCCCAGTTAATCAAATTTAAAGGGTTGACTAGGAACTAAATTCAACACCATGGGAGGAATTTCTGGCCCTTGGAACACACAAAAAGACTGCTCATTCACAAGAAAAATGGAATGAGTCCCCAGAAAATTAAATTGCAAGCAACAGTTCATCCATTACCATTAACATCCATTACCAGTCTTGAATCTTTGTTTCATGTTTCTTTTGTATTTTTTCCTGGGTTATTTTCTCACTTGAGATGAAAATAAACATAAAAACAGGGAATACAGATATAATGTAATATTTTTCTAATGTTTTCAATTAAGCAGCAGCTGCTGTTACCAAGCTGTCATCTCTGTTGCTATGGGGGTTTTGTGTGTGTGCCAGTGCAGGACTGGTTACTTTTATATACTAATCTTATTGCTAGGGCTGTTGTATGGAATCTCTATTAATATTGTTAACTTAAGAGTTGAAAATGCGGTGCTATCTTCTCTGTCAAATCTCCCATGTGGTGGAGAGCTCAAGATTTCTTAATTGGAAGTCCACAAAGATCCCCAAGTTTCTGAAGAGATTTACCAGACAAGGAAAATCCAAGACTGAAGGATCTTGGTATTTTGAGAGCCATTGTCTGCAATGCTTCCTTGGACTCCCCAGTGTAACTAAGCTTGACCTCATCTGAAGATAACTAAAGTCAAGTGAGTATTTGTCTTTTAGCACATGGTTTGTGAAAGCTGGCACTTGATGCATGCAGGGCTGCCCTAAAGCGAGGAACCTCCCAGAAAGCCACCATAATTCAGGAGCTAAACTTCAGAGATCCAGCTCTTGGCACAAAGTCTGGTGTACCAGAAGTCTTGGAAAAGATTTTTGCTGAATGAATGAATTCGTTCAATGAACATTATATTATATCCCAGACTTTCAGCTTCTTTGAACTGTGAGTATAGTAAATCTTTCCCACCCCGAAGCTCTTGTCCCCTCATCTAGACTTGTAAAGGCCAAAGTAGCAAATCACGACTTTTGTGAGTGAATGGACTTCTTCCTTTGACCTGGGTTTTGTTTTGTTTTGTTTTGAAATACTCACGTTGTTTTGAAATACAGTGTATTTCAAAGTTGCCAGAAAGGTATCTCTTGCCTATCCTACAGTGAAGTGAGTCCCCCTGGATTTTGAGGGTGCTACTTGGATATTACAGTTTTAATATCTGTGACCTGGTCTATTTTGTTCTTCAGCTGAACATACTAACTGAAGTAAAGCTCTGGATAAACTAATGGGAAATAAGAACATGACAGACTTTATACTTGACTTCATATTGTGACTGGGTCACCATCACATTGAGAACAAGAATTATGTCTTCTGTCTCTTAAATGCCCCATGGTGTCTTGCATACAATAAATGCTCAATAAATGCACTAATTCTGTGAGATTAGAGAAGACACTGTACCAGCCCTTCCCACACTGCCTTACATTTATCTGTGGCTAATACTGCTCCAAGCTTCTTATCCTTTACCTTGGCCATTTAAAAATAACACCTGTATTTTTTTTTTCCTTTTCAAAGCAGTTGAATACCTACAGTAATTTTATCCTTAGATCAATTCATGTGCCTATATGTGTTTTATGAACATATGACTTTCCCCACATTGGTTATTGATAGAGCCATGGCTAAGACTCAGGCTTCCTGAATGTACAACAGACAGGTGAGTGAGAAATCAAACTTTCTTATGGCCAGACACATTTCTAGGATTGTTTGTTACTGAAGGATAACCTATAGCTTTTCCTGACTAATATAGCTTTCTTTCAACCACACCATTTGTTGTTTATTCATAATGTTTTTGTACTTTTCTATAGTGATTTCTATATTATCTGTGTGTTTACTTCTATTATTGCCTGTCAAGTATGTAAACATTATAAACAGTGATTGGTTTAAAATATCTCTGTACCAAACTAGAGGTAAATAACTGTTATGATCCCAAATTCCTCTATTATTATCTTTTATAGCTTTGTATTAAATTCATTTATGAATTTCACTCTGTGCTGTGCTCCTATGAAACACTAGAGTGAATTTGGAAATAATAGAAACAAGAAGTGGAGGTAAATTGGACTTGATTTGGGTCCAAGTCCACCACTTACTTGTCTGTAATAATGAGCTGAATCTCCAAGGCTTAAGTTGCTCTTTTGTAAAATGGAAATAATAATTTCATTTTCTTACTTTATGGAATTTGGAAAGTGAAAGGAAGAATGTATGTAAACATTGTCTGTAGAATGCAAAGCCTTGTATAAATAGAATGTCATATCCTATATTTTCTGCCCTCTCTTCTTCCAGCCTCATAGTAAGAAGTTAGAGGTAGTCATGTAAATTGCTATAGACAATGAAATGGATACCACTACTCGGCACAGGACTTAAAACCAAATGAATGATTCTTTAAGTCCTTTTTATTTGCCATGGTCTTCACAATACTCCAGATGGTGGTGGTCCATCAACCTAGGAAGTAAATTTCATATCAAAATAAGTAATGATTGCCTGTAGTGCTAAGTTGAACGTTGTTAGATGGCATTCAGAGTTAGCTGGGAGACTGTAGTGGTTGATTAGAAATGTTGGCCATGGACAAAAGAATGTTGAAAAAAAAAAAAGCAAAGATGGTGGCATCACAATTCCAGACTTCAAGCTCTATTATAAAGCTTTCATCATCAAGACAGTATGGTACTGGAACAAAAAGAGACCCATAGATCAGTGGAACAGAATAGAGAGCCCAAAAATGGACCCTCAACTCTATGGTCAACTAATCTTCAACAAAGCAGGAAAGAATGTCTAGTGGGAAAAAGACAGTCTCTTCAACAAATGGTGTTGGGAAAACTGGTCAGCCACATGCAGAAAAATGAAACTGGATCATTTCCTTACACCACACACAAAAATAAGACCCAAAATGGATAAAAGACCTCAATGTGAGAAAGGAATCCATCAAAACCCTTGAAGAGAACATAGGCAGCAACCTCTTTGACCTCAACCTCAGCAACTTCTTCCTAGGAACATCACCAAAGGCAAGAGAAGCAAGGGCAAAAATGAACTATTGGGACTCCATCAAGATTAAAAGCTTTTGCACAGCAAAGGAAACAGTCCACAAAACCAAAAGACAACTGACAGAATGGGAGAAGATAATTGCAAATGACATATCAGATAAAGGGTTTGAATCCAAAATCTNTCCAAAATCTATAAAGAGCTTCTCAAACTCAACACCCATAAAACAAATAACCCAGTCAAGAAATGGGCAGACGGCATGAACAGACATTTCTCCAAAGAAGGCGTCCAAATGGCCAACAGACACATGAGAAAGTGCTCCACATCACTTGGCATCAGAGAAATACAAATCAAAACCACAGTGAGATACCACCTCACACCAGTCAGAATGGCTAAAATTGACAAGTCAGGAAACGGCAGATGTTGGCGAGGATGTGGAGAAAGGGGAACCCTCCTACACTGTTGATGGGAGTGCAAGCTGGTGCAGACACTCTGGAAACCAGTGTGGAGGTTCCTCAAAAAGTTGAAAATAGAACTACCGTACGACCCAGCAATCGCACTACTGGGTATTTACCCTAAAGAGACAAAGGTAGTGATCCTCAGGGGCACGTGCACTGGAATGTTTATAGCAGCAATGGCCACTATAGCCAAACTATGGAAAGAACCTAGATGTCCATCAACAGATGAATGGATAAAGAAGATGTGGTGTATATATACGATGGAATACTATGCAGCTATCAAAAGAAATGAAATCTTGCTGTTTACAATGACGTGGATGGAACTAGAGGGTATTATGCTGAGCAAAATAAGTCAATCAGAGAAAGACAATTATCATATNGAAGAGGGTGGGGGGTTGTGGGGGATGGGGGGAGAATAATGAAACAAGATGGGATCGGGAAGGAGACAAACCATAAGAGACTCCTAATCTCACAAAACAAACTGAGGGTTACTGGGGGGTGGGAGGGTAAGGATAGGGTGAATGGGTTATGGACATTGGGGAGGGTTTGTGCTATGGTGAATGCTGTGAATGGTGTAATGATGATTCACAGACCTGTACCCCTGGGGCAAATAATAATAATACAAATTAAAAAAAATAAATTAAAAAAAAAGAAATGTTGGCCATGGATGAGAAAAAGAAGGCTGAGTGAATATGGATACCACTGTATTCAACAAGTAGGAGTCCAAATCCTTCTTAAAAATGAGAAGCTGCAAAGATCAGTGACCCAAAGATCAGTGACTCTAGTTTGCATAGCTAGACAAGAGTACAATTATTTATGATTTGTGTTGTCTGCTTCCATGTGAGTTTAGAGGTAATTTAGAAGATGGGGTGAACATACAATCATATGACTCAAACAGAAAAGGAAGGTTTAAAATCATGGAAATTGAAAGGAACAAGTCTTGCCAAATGTGAAGGCTGCATGTGGTTATTGTGACTAAGTCATAGTCCTAATTCTGAGGTTCCTAGAAGTTAAGATCCTTCTAAATTATTGACCTGGAGATCTGGCTCCAGTTATCTTCAGTAGCTCACCTTATCATGTGCACAAATAGCTATACAATGAAGGGTTCAACCTACTTTTGCCAGAGAGGATTGTAAAACTAATGGCGTCAAAGCACTGAGGGTGCTTAGGACTCTGGGATGAGTTAGAAATGAATTAGCTGCAGGTTATCAGGTCCTTCTGAAGCTGGGGAACATACCTGTTTCTGATGAATCATATCTCATCAGTAATTTACAAGTAATTTAACAACTATTTAATGAGTCCCTGAAAAAAGCACCGTTACTAACCTAGCAACTAGAGAACGGTTCAGTCATGAGCCTCATGATTCTGCTGCCACCCCAGATATAAGAGGATGTTCAGAACAGGCAAAATAGATGACCTTATCTTTCCCTTTCCATTCTGCATGTCTACCTTGGGGACTTCAACTCTAACAAACCTGAAAACAAGCCTGAACATTTGTGAGACAAATATCAGAATTGGAAACAAGCCCAATCATCAACTCCATGAAATAATTGAATTAATTTATCATTCACTAGTTTTAGTATGCATTTTAAAAGATAAGGATTCTTTAAAAATCTTAAACACAATACTATTATAACACTTAAAGGAATCAATAATTTCCTAATATTTAAAAATATCTATCAGTGTTCATGTATCTTTTATTGTATCATAATTTTTAAAGTTGGTTAAGAAGTACCCCTCAAAAAGACATATATATTCTCTTTCCTTTTTTAAAATGTGGTAAGAACACATATCATGAGATCTACTGCCTTAACAAATTTTAAGTATATAATAAGATATTATTAACTGTAGTATACAACAGGGTGCTTGAGTGGCTCAGTGGGTTAAAGCCTCTGCCTTCGGCTCAGGCCATGATCTCAGCGTCCTGGGATTGAGGCCCTCATTGGGCTCCCTGCTCAGCAGGGAGCCTGCTTCCCCCTCTCACTCTTTGCCTGCCTCTCTGCCTACTTGTAATCTCTCTCTCTGTATCAAATAAATAAATAAATCTTAAAAAAACCCTGTAGTATACAACAGAACTTAATCATCTTGTATAACTATGCAACAACATGGATGAAACTTGAGGACATTATGCTAAGTGAAATAAACCCATCACAAAAGAACAAATACTGCATGATACCACTTATGTCAAGTTTGTAAAACAGTCAAACACGTAGAAGCAAGGCAGAATGGTTGTTGCCAGAGGCTGGTGGAGGGAACAGGAAATGGGGAGTTGTACCCATCTTGTAACGTATCGATTTCTCTCCACCTATTTTTCCTTTGCAATTTACATTTCTCCAAACCTGAATTTTTTTTGCCCTGTAAAGTTTCCCACATTCTGAACTTTTGTAATTACATCTTTATTCTCTCATGTATGAATTTCCTGTTAAGAGGTTGTTGGATCAGAGGATGTTCAGATTCAGGTTTAATTATTTGAAAATATTTCATAGGTGGTAGTGTGTATTTCTATTAGGAAATATGTAACATCTGGCTGTCTGTGTGTGTGTGTGTGTGTGTGTGTGTGTGTGTGTGTGTGTGTGTGATATTTGGATTTACCCATTTAGTTTAAATTCCCCATCAACTCTAAGCTGAGGATAGAATTACCCTTCTGGAGATTAGGGGCCTCTGAGATCTCATAGCTGATCACCCAGTGGTTTTTTCTAACAAAATGCTTTGCCAAGTGGGGTGATTTTTGTAAAACTAATCATGAAATTTTTCAATGGTGGCAAAAAAAAATCACACCAATGTATAAACCATGCTGAGTTATTCATTATAAATACTCTTTTTTTAAAAAAAATTTTTATTTCAGACAGAGAGAGAGAGCACACATGAGTAGGGTGGGGAGGGGAAGAGGGAGAGAGAGAGAGAAGCAGACTCCCTGCTGAGCAGGAAGCCAGACACAGGACCTGATCCCAGGACCCAGAGATCATGACCTGAGCCAAAGGCAGAAGCTTAACCAATTAAGCCACCCTGGCACCCCACTTTTTTTTAAGTAGGCTCAACACCCAGCATGGAGGCTGATGTGGGGCCTGAACACATGACCCAGTGAGAACAAGACCCAAGCTGAGATCAAGAGTTAGACACTCAACCAACTGAGCCACCCAGGTGCCCCTGTAAATACTTTTTTGTTATTAAGAACTATAGGTAAATAATAAATAATAGCAAGACAACAATAATGTCAAGTTATCATTTATTGAGGACTCATTGTAGTCCAGTGATTGTTCTAAGCTCTTTATATTTATTTACATGTCTTCTCTTTTTAATTATGATAATGTTGTCCAGCCAGGGTTTCTTCATCTATTTACTGAGCAGTCATTATTAGCTAGGTGCTGCTCTCTGGGCAGGGTTCATAAAGTTTACATCACTCACTCAAGGTCACAGAGAAGATTCAAATCTTGGGGGGGACTAATTAAATAGCCTAAGGTATATCCATACAGTGGAATATGGCACCACTGTAACATGAAATGGGAAACATCTTCACAGCCCTATGTGGCTGATCTTCAACATCTATTATTAGATTAGGAAAAGCAAACTGGAGAACAGTTTATTGCATTTATCAAATATTCATCTTAGACAAGATCATATATGAGGAATATGGATATAAATAAAATGTATATTCAAGCAAAAGAAGGATAAATCAAAATCAAAAAGAAGAAAAGGTAGAGCTGGAGGAGGAGTTGAGCAAGGGAAGGGTTTAAGAAGGGTAGTTAATCATTGATCATATTCCTTGTTTTGTAAACGTGTAAAAGGAAGGAATCAACTCTAGGGGCTTTATCACGAAATAGAAAGAAAGCAAAAGAACTATGAATAAACAGAGTTAAGCAAACGAACAGGACCTCAAAAGAATATCATTGATTATTGTAATTTAGAATAACATAAATATTAATTATTAATTTAATTGTGTTAAGTTAATTGTATTTATATAAATCTGTATTGTATAAATTCACCAATATTAAATTAATTTCTTAGACATGAAAAAACAATGATGCATCCATAAAAACACAATCATCCAGATGTTTTAGAAATTTGAACTTTGATTGTCAATGGTAAAATAAAACAAATAGTTATATGGCCAAAGGGCCCAGTTGAAGAGAAATTAATGATCTCAAAGATCATTCTGAGGAGTTTCTGTGAGAACACAGTGTAAAAGAATAAACGGATACAAAAAAATATGGAATAAAATTTAAGAGACGTGGAGAACATACCTAGAATTCTCCATTTCCTTTAACGAGAGCTTCGAAAGTAGAGACAATTGGATGGAGTGATGTGGTTATTAAAACAACAAGAGAATATTCCCAGACTAAAGAAAGACAGACAGCCTCACCAAGGGACTTACATAATTCCAGAAAAAAAAAATGAACGGGAGGTGGAAGACCTATCCAAATATATCACAATGAAATTTTAGAACTTGGAGATTAAAGAGAGAATTTTTTCAAGAGGAACACACACACACACACACACACACACACACAATCACACATTTTCTCACACACAATAGAATGCATAAAGCAAAAGGAAGTCACTGTTTGTGTCTTATTCCCACAAGACAAGCTAAGAAAGCAGGTCTTGGTCGTTGGGCTCATCATACCATCTGTCATCCAGCAGGACTCATCAGTGTTGACCACGAGTAAGGGGCATGAAGTCAAAAGGCTGAAGTTCTGAAGACAGCCTCCATTGTTTCACAGCTTGCCTTGCAACTGAGGACCTCCTCCCAGATAGATAACATCACAGTGCAGAGGAAGATACCACACAGGGGATCAGGCAGCCTGGGTGATATGTTTGGCCTTCTCAGCAAAGAGCTGTGTGACTTTGGGCAAATTCCCAAAACTTTCTAAGCTCCCAGCCACTTTCTTGTGTAGAAAGGTAGGAGGAGCTGAATTTGGTGGTCTCTGAAGACCATTCTGCCTTTATTAATCCACATCCAGTGAAGTTCATCCGCTTCTCCAGTGTTACTTACCAGAATATTTTCCTCACTTGTGAAGCTTCTTGATATGGCTGGCATCATGATTTCTTCCAATTTCAAGGAATTTTCTGTTTTCTTACTTTACTGGACAATCTGTGCTGTTTGTGGCTGACTCATGTAACAAGAGAATTTCTCAACTGGCCAGAGATTTGTGTTTAAAAAAAAAATGCAGCTTCCATTATGTGATACTTTTTGGATGCTTATGGAGCAAGGCCATTGCTTCCTTTGCTCTCAACTATGCATTAGGGACCCCTTCACCCTTTGGCTACCTTTCCATCTATTTAGGATTCCAGATGTAGAGTTATAATGGCCTGCTATCTTCTAAGGGCCATATTTCATGTTGATAGGATATCACAGGAATAGAAAAAATGATTGAATGATTGCTTACAGATCACCTTCTGTGGGCCAGACACTTCGATAATGAAAGCCCTCGGCCGTTGTGGGAGGTAGGTGTTATTTCTACTTTATGGGTACTGAAATTAAAGGTCAGAATGCTGGACATTTGGGCAACCAAAAGCTCTACCCCATCCTGCCTCTTCAGGGCTATGAAACTGCAGTGTGTCCTCATACTGGTAATTCCTAGTAGGGGGGCCCAACACTTAGGAGTGACACATTGGGGGAAGAGCAGACTTTTAGACTTAATATAAAACTCTCTCTTGTATGGTTTCTTACCGTGGATGATAGCATATTTTGAATATCTTCTGAAAAGAGTTTTTGACCAATATCAAGATGACATTTAACATAACAAGTGCTGCTTTTTTTTTCCTCTAATGAAATCAGCCTGACAAAACTTCTAACCTGAAGGCACAGAGAGCCAAGACCAGAAGGTGTCCCTGTCAAAAAATCACCCATGTTCTTACCTGTCGTTTTCTGTTTTTTGAATGATAGCTTGATTTGGGGGACTGATCCCCATTCTCTTGTCTTAGGAGCTATTGAAATGTGCTTGCACGCTTCTACTTCAAATTTCTTAAGTGTGGACCATGTTTCTTTAATGTGGTGGATTCTTAATGCTTTTTGTTTTAATATCGGACATCGCCTCTTGACGCTTTGATGAGCGATGCCATTTTGTGGCTGATTAATGTGTCCCAGGCATTTAATAAAGGCCAGAAGCAGGTTAGAGAGAACGCTCAACATCCTCCAAGAAGATAATCTTAAATTTTTGTCGATGTTGGTGAAACAGAAGTGCAAACAGGTCAGGTTAAATTTCTTAGCAGCAGAAAGACATTAAAAGAGGTTTTCCAAGTTACCTCACCTTTAATAAAATGAAGTCATCTTATATATTAATATATTAATATTACAGCTGGGTTTAAACTCATGTAGACCAAGCTTTACTTAATAGTTAAATCAAATTGAATCTCAGATTTTATGAGTGATAAAATGACAATAAAACAGGTCTGGTCAGTAAAGATAATAACTCGATTCAGTACTTTGGATGTAAGTGTTTAAGGTTTCCATGATAAAACTGTAATTTTATACCCCAAAGTGTGTTAATAACATTAAGTGAGGTAATAAGCAAAGTGCACTGACAATGTAATACCCACAGGACCACAGTAATAGAAATAATTTATAATGTATCAGCAATAAAATCTTTAATGTTATCTCAATTCAGGCCAGGCACCATATCTGGGGTTTCAGATTACACATGTCCCTTTCTCTCCTCCCCCTGTTATGGACACAAGTGTTAACCTAAAATAATTAAGAAAATGGTTTTCAGAGTGCAGAAATCTTTCACAATTATGGGCATAATGACCATCCTATTAACTATTTCCATCCTGATCCATTTATGTTTGATTGATGGAATTTGATTCCAAAGTTTGTAACATAAGCATTTCTAAAAATAATCCCAGGAGTCATTTTAATTCACTCTTGGCTTTCTTTAGTCCAAACAGAACCAATTCCTAACTTTTAAAGTATACAAAGGAATTATTTTTCAAAGATAGAAGAGCCAGGAATTTGTATGACCATAAAATTATTTTGGAAAATCCTAGCTCAATGGTTTAATAGGTCTGAAACTAATTTCAGAAATTGTGTCTTTCTTGAATCATCCCCAAACAAATGTTTTCCTAATGATCAAAAATTAAATAATTTTGTTGGGTGACTTAAATGAGTGTAGATTAAATCAGGAGTATTTCTTCTGATAACTTGCTTTACGGTGTGTGGAAATAACAGTACATTTAAGGGACTAATCCATAAAACATACACCATTTAATAGGACAATAGTTTTATGCTTGGTTTAAACATACATTTTAGGGGGTCCTGGGTGGCTCAGTTGGTTAAGCATCTGCCTTTAGCTCAGGTCATGACCCTAGGATCCTGGGATGGAGCCCTGTACTGGGCTCCCTGCTCAGCAGAGAGCCTGCTTCTCCTTCTCCCTCTGTTACTCCCCCTGCTTGTTATCTCTCTCTCTCTCTCTCTGTGTCAAATAAATAAAATCTTTAAAAAAAAGTATATTTTTAAAAAGTATGGGAAAACCTGAGGTCCAGTTTTGAGAGTTTCATCCTATCTCTTCCTCCCTTCCTCCCTCTCACCTTCCTTCCTTCCTTCCTTCCTTCCTTCCTTCCTTCCTTCCTTCCTTCCTTCCTTCCTTCCTTTCTTCCTCCCTCCCTTCCTTCCCTCCTTCCTTCTTCTTGAATCTATCCTAAATACTCATCTCATTGACTCTAAAATCCATGGGAAAAGCTCTGGAAATTACATGTTTGAGCATTCAAACTAACTTTGATCATGATAATGATCATCATAACAGCTTAGATTTACTGAGTTTACTATGACTCCATCTTGAAATGACATTTACAACTAATTTAATTTTGGGCACCTGGGTGGCTCAGTGGGTTAAACCTCTGCCTTCGGCTCAGGTCATGATCTCAGGGTCCTGGGATCGAGGCCCGCATCAGGCTCCTTGCTCAGTGGGGAGCTTGCTCCCCCTCTTTCTCTGCATCTCTCTGCCTGCTTGTGATCTCTCTATTTCTCTGTCAAATAAATAAATAAAATCTTTAAAAAAACTAATTTAATTTCATAAGACCTCTATCATTAGCTCCATTTCATCTGCGAGGAAACTGGGAGAAGGAGAAATTAAATCACTACACCAAGGCTCCTGGGCAATATGTGTGCAGAGCCACTTGTGAAGGCAGGAAACCATTCTAGTGTTGGTGTTCCTGAACCACCCCTCACACTACCATCTCTTTCAGAAATCTTTCTTAACTTCCCCATATAAATGTGGGTTTTTTGCTTCTGGGTTTGTTTTTTTAGTGTTTTAAATAAGGTTCTGTTACCTGAAGGTGACAGAAATGGCTCCATTGGCAGGAAATTCATAGCATCTCTGAGGATTAGTTAGCTTGTTGATTATCTCTAAGGAGTGGAACATGCTCTGAGATAGGGAAAGCCAGGGGCAGATCTCCAGAAACAAGTTCTAGCAGCCTTACTGGCACTTGTTTTTTACAAAATTGTTTTGCTTTTAAAGGGCCTTCAACTTCAGGTACAGCCCAAGTCCTGGCGCCACTCATATCTTCCGGAGGGACATCAGAATTACAAAGTCAATTGTTTAGATGGTTCAGCATTAAGTCTACTTCCTGGAAAAAATATCTACTTCCTGGAAATCTTACTCTGACCTCTTTGGGGACCCATTCTCAACCCACCCTGTCCCCCAGTCCCAGGGGAGAAGAATCAGACACATATATCCCTGAATGCCGAGTTGCTATTTGGAGGGCTTTCCTGGAATTCTGTTCATAGAAAAGTGTAGTTCTTTCTCCTCCAGAGAAATAAGATTCAGCTACTGGGTCTGGGGCCCAAGGACTCCTTGCCTGTTCCAAATGTGTCATTGCTGCTTCTGGCCTGCTTTCATGAATATTTGCAAAATGTCCGAAGAGGCGATGGCGATGATAATTATACATCTATTTCTGCTCTGTGTTCCTGGTCCTATATCCTACTCTGAATGGACCTTCCCTAAAAGATGGAAGAATTGGAGATGGGGAGGTGATGGACTCCAGTTCGCATAGAGAGGTGAGCTCCCAGGAGTCAAACACACTTGGTTTTGGTCAGAGGCATTCAGGCTCAATCCTGAATCTGCCACTTACTTATGGAGGAATCCTGGCCAATTCTGAAGTCTAAGTGACTTTATCCTTAAAAAAAAAAGATAATCTTTCTTACCTCTGAGGCTCTGCTTTGAGGTTGACATGTCTGGTGATTGGCATAGGGTGGGTATGCCCATCCTGGTGGTCCCTATCTTTTTCTTCCAGTTTTCTTGTTCTCTTTGTCTGAACCCAGCTACTGGCAACTGAGTTCCCAGATGCTGCTGTAGAATGTAACCCCTCCACTATAGAGATGAATGATTCTGAGTAAATGGCAGCCTAGTCCTGGGATTTTGAATCTAGATGTGTGAGATCTAATTGTTCATACCATACAACTTGTTCGTAATGCTTAACAGAATGCAGCTATCAATAGGGAAAACTGCAAGTGAAAGAGACAAGTATGTCATAGACATTTCCTCTGTCCTATATGATGTTGCCTGCACCAAAGCCCAAAGCACTGCATGGGAAAAACCTGGTGTTGACCATGCAGTGGCCAACTTGCATTGATTCAGGTTTCTAGGAGACCCAAGAGCAAATTTAGACAGGATGCTTTGTGGTTACAGAACAGAAAGTCTCCCACCACATGCCAGTTGGAAGTGATTGTTGTCAGTCTTGGTCTAATTTATCTTGCCCACAGGTGTACCTACTGAGAAAACTTCACCCATCAGCAGGGTCTGGGGGAAGGGGAGTACTTGTTCCAGTTACTGAGTAACTAAGTAGGAGTGGGAAGTTTCTGCAAACACAGCATCACCATTTTTGGGGTCTTAGGGTGGAAAATGGTGAGTGCCTTGCCAAGGCTGAGCCAAAACATCCATGCTGCAGCTTAACCCTATTTAACCCTATTTTTTCTTTAGATTTTATTTATTTTTTTGAGAGAGAAAGAGCACGAGTGGTGGGGAGGTATAGAGGTAGAAGAAGAAACAGACTCCCCTCTGAACAGGGAGCCCCACACAGGGCTCGATTCCAGGACTCTGAGATCAGAACCTGAGCTGAAGGCAGACTCTTAACTGACTAAGCCACCCAGGCACTCCTGGAGGCTACTTTCCAACTGGGCTTTGGCTCAGAGTCTCTAAATTTGTAGGCTATGTGAATTCCCTAAAGTGATCCTAGGAATGTGGGATGCAAAAGTGTGGCTTTTTCTTTTGGTGCCTCCATTCAGAGCCACTGAATACAGTCGTGTGGGTAGATTGTCACTGTACAACACACGGATGTCATGTTCACAAAGACTCTTCTGTGAGCAGTGCTCCCTGGAGTTGAGCTGTGCACAACCTGCCCAACGGTACATGGTGGTCCACTGGATTCTAACCCAGTGTTTGGTATCCAACACAGGTGGTTGTTTTCAAGGAATTGTTGAATGACACTCCACTTCCTGATCAAGCTTCACATACTGAGTTTCTGATACCAATGGTTTCTTAAACTACATGATTTTTCAAACCCTCTGTACATTTTTCATATGCCAGCTCTTGTTTTCTGATGCTTCAGATAGCATCCTGTTTCTTCCAGGTCTGCCTTCCTGGAATGTTAGCCTGGCTCACTCCTGAGCCTGTTCTTGCCATGAGACCCACACTCCTGAATTTATGTAGTGGATCTGACAATATGGGCTACCAACAAACAGTTGGTTTCATGTCAACATCAGGACAATAAAAGTATCATTCAGAGGGGTATCCATTCAAAGAAGAGGAGATCTAAGATTTCTTGAACAAGCTGGAAGGCAACATTATTTAAGAAGGAACATGTTGCAGAATAGAATTTTTTATTCAACTCCGATACCAGCAGAGCTTCCTGTAGGAATAGAATCCATCCTGATTGAGAGTTTCTTTCTTTCTCTCTCTTTTTCCTTTCCTTTCCTTTCCTTTCCTTTCCTTTCCTTTCCTTTCCTTTCCTTTCCTTTCCTTTCCTTTCCTT
>LNAC01001527.1:0-103180 GCA_002007465.1 Ailurus styani | reverse complement strand
TTTCTTTCTTTCTTTCTTTCTTTCTTTCTTTCTTTCTTTCTTTCTTTCTTTCTTTCTTGTTGATTGTCTTTTTTGTTCTAATTTTTATGTCTGAAATTCCAACGTATTAAATTTATTTCTTACATATTTAGAAACAAGATTGCTCACAGTTCCTTAAATGCCCTCTGCATCCCCTTTCTGAACGTGTATTTAGCACCCTCATGGCTGCTGGCTGGCTGTCTATACTGACAGACAACACTGCTCTTGATCTGTCTCTTCAGGTGGCTCAGACTAGCTAAGAAAAAAAAAACATAATCTTATCTTCTCAGAGCCCTGAAATACAAAAATAGCCTTTATTGCACCAGGCTTTTAGGCCCAGGTATATCAAGAGTGGAGAAAGTGGATTGTCACTTGCTCCGCTGGATAGAGCCGCTTCAAAAGAAGCAAAGAGTCGCAGATTAAAGGGGGTGTGGCTGCACTCAGCCTTCTCCAAGGAGGCTTAAAGCTCCCTCACACGGGGGCCTTATCAGACTGGAGGAGGGATGCAGAAGATAAACTTTAAAAATAAATGCCAAAAAAAGCCCTGATTATCACCTCTGGCTCCTCCCGCCTTGTCTGGTCAGCAATGTGTTAAGTGAATTGAAACTAGATTGTGGAGAGACAGTCACAAGCTGGTTATCAGTGGCAGTAAATGGAAGATAATAGCCCCACTAGAGAGTTATGAAATGGCTTGTCTTTGAGCTGCCAAAGTGGTTAGTCTCTCTTTTATTATATTCACAGCAGTAATCCGATATGTCCTGACTTCTGTCATCTGTATGTAATGCTTATCAACTCTCTGTCAGTGATTCACCCTCTTGTCAGGGACAATTATTCCTCAAAGTGCCGAGGTTATGACTGAAGCAATATTATGACTGGAAAGAAAATATGAAAGGTGTAGCACATCACAGCAAGCAATCTGGGAGCTGACGTCAACGTAAAGGAAAACACTGTTGATAAAAGGAAAACATAAGGCAAGGTTTGTTCTCTGCGCCGGGAGCTTGGCTGGCATGGCTGAGGTCAAATGAGCAGGAGACCCTCTCCTGAAGATGCTTTACTAATTCATGACTGTGGGACGTGCAGGCTTCCGCCCTCCCAGAGGCGTTGGCTTTTCTACTTTACATCTCAGTTTACAGGGGCCTCGAATTCACCAAGTGGAGGCTTGGTGAAGAGAGTTGAAAGGGAAGAGACTGGCACAGAGGTCTGTCTTACAACCGAGATGAAAGTTCACTGCTCTGGGTATGACCTGGGGAACTACAAGACCTTGACTTCTGCTTGGAGATGTTTTCCATGGAGTACACCCACACACCATGCTTGAGAAGGCAGCAGGAGCTGGGTAGGGAGGGCTGGGGTTTGACAAGGAGCTGGGTCAAGATTTAAATCATAGAAAGGACGTAGCTGAGTGACCAAGAAAATGGGAGTCTCAAGTATTAAAGCATTAAAAGTTTGGTTGTCAGACCACATTTGTTTTGAACGTTGCTCCTGAACTTTGCTAGTTGTCTGAGGAGGAATGAGCTGTGTAATGTCTTCTATATAAGGGATAAAGTAGTTCCTGATAATACCTGTCTCACAGTATGGTTGGAGGATCAAGAGATGAGGTGTATAAAGAACAGGAGTAAATGCTCAATAAGTCTTATATGATAAATAGTAGCATGTGGCCAGAAATAAGATACTCTTTAATCTTTCAGGCCTGATTTCCTCATGTATAATGATTTCAGGGTCCCCTGACATAAGACAGACCATCAAGATGGAATGTACTAATATTGACTTGTACTTTGGTGCTGGAAGTCACGGGCCCCTGATAATCCCCATGAATGTAGAGCAGGGGTGCCGTTGAGGTCCTTGCTGATTATATCACTAGTGTGCTATGTGTCTGTGTGATGCACCTTGGTTGGGGCCAAGACCACAATGATAATTTCTTTTCTCGTATTGGGAATACAGGTTCTGCCAAACAATTGGGTTGCATTTATCTAAAAATCCTGGGCATGCCTCACTTTTCTTTTCTTTTTTTTTAAAAGATTTTATTTATTTATTTATTTGACAGAGAGAGAGAGAGAGAGAGAGAGAGAGAGAGAGAGAGAGAGATCACAAGTAGGCAGAGAGGCAGGCAGAGAGAGGAGGAAGCAGGCTCCCTGCCGATCAGGGAGCCCGATGCGGGCCTCGTTCCCAGGACCCTGAGATGATGACCTGAGCCGAAAGCAGAGGCTTTAACCCACTGAGCCACCCAGGCGCCCCATGTCTCACTTTTCATGCCACACAATTGCATGTAGAATTCGCAGCCAAATATGTGCCATGTTCATGGAAAGGGATGATGTTCAAAATATTTAACAAGCAGTAACAGATGGGGATAACAGTGTCTGAACAAGAATCCTAAATTGCTGGTGTAGGCTGGTGGTCTAGAAAAGGGGACCAGCTACTTGAGCACTGGTCAGGGCACTTGGGGGATTGGGAAACATGTCTTTCCCTTAATACAAAAAGATTTCATTATTTTCACAACCTGTCTGGTTGTGTTGGTGGGTACCCAGTGACCACCAGCCCTGCCTAGAGGAAAAGACAAAACTTTTCTGTAGGTAATTCCATGGCACACATCTTTATATTAGCTTTTATTTTATATTCTTAACTTTATGTCTTTCTTTTAAAATGTATTTATATTATTATTAAAGGTTGCTTATTATATCATTATAAGAGTAAAACTTGATCACTACAACATATTTGGAAAATATAATAATCAGGAGGAAAAAACGAGTATCATCTAAAAATTTCACCACTCTGAAATAACTGTCAACTTCACAGTACCTTTTTTTGTCCTCCCTCTATATACACATGTGTATATATATATATATATATATATATGGATATATATACACATATATACACACATATGTATATATATATTTTTTTAACATCTATTTTAATACGAATCCATTTCATGTGTCACCATTAGGCATAAAGATTTTCGGTGGTTTCAGAGAGAAATTCTGTAGGATATTTTGTAATATCTGTGTTTAATGTTGGTAATTAATAGTTTTCTTTCTCAAATTGGAAATGAATGAGGAATTTCACAAAATAACTTACTGATATATGTCAAAATTCCCAATGGGATTTCTTCTTTAATATAATGAATTATTTCACTGAATTCTCTAATTTTGACTCTTTACATTTATCTAATGAGTCCTAATCAATCCTGGTGTACTGATTACAAGGACTAACCTGTTTTAAAATTTTCATGTGGAGGACTACTGCTGTCTTTAATATCAGGCTTGTGTTTGCTTTGAAAAAAGAAGAAGAAGATTTTCATTTTCTATGCTCTGGACAAATTCATCAGGATGAGACCATGATGTGAAGTCTGAGGCCCTAAAGATTTGAAGGGGGAAAAAAAACCCCACAAAAACCAAGACAAAACAAAACAAAAAATAAGCAAACAAAATAACGACAACAACAAAACCCAAAAAACTTAATTTGAGTTTTAGAGATGGAGCTTTGGCATATTTATGTTTCTGTTTTATCCTTTTCAGTCAAATTTTGACATTTATTTTTCCCCATAAAACTTTTTATGATATTCACATTTCCATATTTTTTAAAAGATTTTATTTATTTATTTGAGAGAGAGAGAGAGCAGGCACAAGCAGGCGAAGGGGCACAGGGAGTGGGAGAAGCAGACTTACTGCTGAGTAGGGAGCCTGATATAGGGTTCGATCCCAGGACCCTGAGATTATGACCTGAGCAGAAGGCAGATGACTGAGCAAACCAGGTGCTCCAACATTTCCATTTTTTTTAAAGAGAGAATTATACATGGTTGTCTTCTACTATAAAATGGTCTCAGTACCTGGGATTATTTTCTATTTCTTGTTAGTAGTTTTGTACATTGTATCCTTTCTCTGACTTGTTCTTGACCAAAATATCTCCTTTGGTTGGTATTTTAAAAACAAAAACAAACTATTTCCTAATTTGTCATTTAAAATGTTTTTTTGAATTCATTTTTTAGAATTATTATAAATGTCCTCCTGCTTTCTTTAGACACCTTGTTGCTGTCAGTACAGTATTATAACTAAATCATCTATTTATTTATCTATTTAATAATGAAAACATTTAGGGCATGAAATTCACTCTAAATGTGGGGGGAATTGCATCTCTTAATAATCTGTTCATTACTATGCATGTTACCATTATTCCCTAATCCCTAGCTTGAATTCCACTATGATCCAGAAATTATTTTTTTAAAAATATACTTTCTGGGGCACCTGGCTGGCTTAGTCAGTAGAGCATGGGACTCTTGATCTTGGGGTCATGAGTGTGAGCTCCACGTTAGATGTGAAGCTTACTTAAAAAATTAAAAACAAAATATTTTAAAAATATTTTTAAAAATACCTTCTAATTTCTAGCAGTTGGGTCTTTTATTTAAAATTTTGGTATCAGTTTCTTGTTTTTGTGTTCAGTGAATGTGACTACTGCATGCTCTATTTTGGAAAAATTTGTAAAGACTTTATTTTTGGATTACAGCACTTTTTCTGAATATCCCATCAGTTCTATGAAAGCAACAATAGAATTAACCACAGAAGGAATGGAAATTCAAGCTCTCCTTCCTACCACACCTACTCGTATAATTTTGGCGTATGTTATGATGTCCTTTAACTAGGAAAGCCAGTTAATTTATCATCCTAATGGGCACATGCTTAAAAAATTCTTTAGTAAGACTTTTTTTTTTAAATTGAAGTATAGTTGACATACAATGTTACATTAGCTTCAGGTGTACAACATAATGATTTGACAAATGTAGATGTTGTACTATGCTCACTACAAGTGTAGCTACCATCTCTCACCATAGAACACTAATAAAATATCATTGATTATATTTTCTATGCTGTACCTTTCATCTTTGTGACTTATTCATTCCATAACTAGAAGTCTGTATCTCCCACTATCCTTCCCCAATTTTGCTGCGCACCTCCTCCCCACCCCCCACACTCTGGCAACCATCATGTTGTTCTCTGTATTTATGGGTGAGTTTCTGCTTTTTGTTTATTTTTTTTTCCCTTTAGGTTCCACATATAAGTGAAGTCATCTGGTATTTGTCTTTGTCTCATTTATTTCACTTAGTGTAATACTGTCTAGGTCCCATGTTGTTGCAAATGGCAAGGTCTCATTTTTTATGGCTGAGTAATATTCCACAATATATATATATACCACTTCTTCTTTATCCATTTGGCTATCGGTGGACACTGGGTTGCTTCCATATCTTGGCTGTTGTAAATAATGCTTAAATATACATAGGGGTACATATATCTCTTTGAACTAGTGTTTTCATTTTCTTTGGGTAAATATTCAGTAGTGGAAGTAACTGGATCCCATAGTATTTCTATTTTTAATTTTTTGAAGAAACTCCATAGTGTATTCCATGGTGGCTGCACCAATTTGCATTCTTAATGGACACACTTTTGAGGGTGAAAGGGGGATTTATCATTACTTCTGGACAGCAAGCTAAACTGGGATATGCTGTGTGAACTGGGAAGTAAGGTTAACTGTACCATAACCCAACTTAAATTCCATCTGAAATAATGTGAAACATAAACAAATAAACCTTGCAGTTATTATTTGTTGTAAGGTTTAAGTAATACTGAAGTAGTATTTGTGATCTAACATATGTGGTCTAAGTTGTAAATAATTTATGAGTGCTGAATTAAGTCCCTACTTCTTAATTGGCTATTTGGGTCCTTTTTATATATCACTAAAAGAAATTTCAAAGCCCCCCAGTTGGAAAAGATCCAATATTAATTCAATATTTGAAGATTTCTAAATCTTCTGTAAGGTTTAACTGATCAAACATACAAAATATTTGGTTGTGCATCTGGGACACAATAGGTACTGATGTTACATTATACAGTCATTTTTTAAAAAAAATTATATTTCTTAAAAATTTTATTTATTTATTTGAGAAAGGGAAGAGGGAGGGAGGGAGAGCATGAGTGGGGGGAGGGGCAGAGGGACAAGCTGAGTGGGGAGCCTGATGTAGGGCTCAGTCTCAGGACCCTGAGATCATGACCTGAACAAAGGCGGATAATTAAATCACTGAGCCACCCAGGCACCCCTATATACTCATTTTTGTCTTGATAAGGCTTAGAACTTTAGAAATGGCTGAGTCATGTTTTTGAAAACATGGAATCTCATTGTATTCCAGCTATGGTTTTAAATGGTGATAAAACCTGCTAATGAAAAGGAGATTTATATTTTAGTTATGGAAAATTGTGTTTGTGTTCCAGAGAAGAAATTATTTAAGTGAGGTTTTAAAGTGTGAATCTCAGGACACCTGGGTGGCTCAATCCATTAAGCATCTTCCTACAGCTTGGGTCATGATTCTAGGGTCCTGGGTTTGAGCTCCTGCATTGGGCTCTCTGCTCAGTGGGGAGCCTGCTTCTTTCTCCCTCTCCCTCTGCCCCTTCCCGGCTTGTGCTCTCTCAAATAAACAACAACAACAACAACAACAAACTTAAAAAAAATAAAGTGTGATTCTCAAATATTTTTAACTAATAGGTATAAAACACTGGCCTTTAAAAATAGAAGTTTAAGGTAACTGAGTAAAACAGATGATGGAATACATAGGAATAAAAATGGTTTCAGTTCTCTGGTTTCTTTTTTAATAGCAGCCACAGTATATCTTGAGATTCAGGCCTCATCCAAAATAATTTTTAAGAATAAATAAAGTTTCTTTTCTTAATCCCATGCACCTCTACCAATTGTGTATTAAATTTATAAATGAGTATATTCATTTCACTTAGCACTTGCAAATTTGGTTGTGATTTTTTTTTCTCTTGCATTTTCCAGGCTAAACTGGAGAAACATTTTAAGGGAATTCAAACATTAGAAAGACATATGAAAAACTACCTAAATGTCCAATAATTAAATGTGAATATATACCTATGTACATGTATTACATTGACATATATACTCCATATATAGTGAGGTACATTTGTAATTGTGCAATCATTGTACATGTTTTTATATTTGTAATATGTCATTACACAAAGCCACAGGCAGAAATTTATTTTTCTTTTGGGAGGTGGGGACCAATTTAGATAATTGCTAGTGAAAATTAAAGAATGGACAAAGGGACCACTTCCAATCATTAATAAAATATCTCAGGTCAGATTTCTCAGAGTAGCTTTCAAATCTGATTAGAAATTTGAAATATTGCCGTGCATATAAATGGGAGAGATAAAGAACACTCTTGAGGAGATGTGAGCACTCAGGAGGACATCAGAAGCACATTTAGCTGATAGCAGGTAATGCCAAGAGGTACGCAGTCACTGTTTCATTCTGTCCTCTGGTCCTCTCTTGGCAGTGCACCAGAAAACAACAAAATGAAAACAATGTTGAAAACAAAAGTGGTGTCTACTTTCATAAACATTTTGTAGACATTGTCAGCTCCTCATTTCCTCTATTCCCGACCACCTTCTGCCATTCAGCGTCACTTTTCGGTTTTTTCCAGCCTTGCAACGCTGCATCTGCAGGAGCGGATACAATGCAGGCTCCAGTCTGCCTGCCTATTGTGATGGAGTCAGGGTTTGGGGACCTGCAGCTGCAGGTTGTTGGGGACCTACAGCAGGTTTCCATGGAAACTGACTAATCCACAAGTGGAAGGTGATGGGGCACCTCAGACTCCAGAATTCTATTTTGAAAGATCACTATTTTATCACTCTTCTGTTCTGAGGCATGAATTAATTGTGCAAGATCTAAGTGGGAGAAAAATCCTGACGGACTGGTACAGGCATGTATGGACCCTTAGTGAGAGTGTGTTTGGTGTTTATAGATACCCACTGTCTGAGCTAGGGGTTCTACCAGAGAAATGGACCTATATATCAGATAGATAGAAGATAGATAATGAGATAGATACTGATATAGATAGATAAATAGATATCTATATAAATAGATCGATAGCTATACTGACAGACAGATACCAATATACCTAGATGATAGATGGTATCGATATAAATAGATCAATCAATAGATAGATACCAATATAGATAGATTGATAGATTGATAGATGATAGATGACAGACCGATAGATACCAATATAGATAGAGAGATAGACAGATAGATGATAGATAGATAAGTAGATGACAGATAGACAAAAAAGAGCGAGGCAGAGTAAAACTTTAGTGCAAGGAAGTGGAGTATCTGACTGTGGGAGCTGGCTAGGCAAATCTGACACAGTAATCTAGAAATTATTAGGCAGGAGATGATGGCAGCAATTCGCAGGCTGTTTTTCTTTTTTCTTAGGGAAACCCCATTTTGCTTTTAAGGACTTTCAATTGACTGCATGAGGCCCACCCCCATTATTGAGGATAATCTCCTTTACTTAAAATTAACTGATTGTGGGGGTGTCTGGGTGGCTCAGTCAATTAAGCGTCCAACTCTTGATTTCAGCTCAGGTCATGACCTCGCAGTTGTGGGATAGAGTCTTGCATTGGGCTCTACGCTCAAATTCTCTCTCCCTCCTGCTTATTCTCTCCTCAAATAAATAAATAAAATCTCAAAAAAAATTGACTGGCTCTTGATGTTAATTACAGCACAACTAGTTTAGTGTTCAGTTGCAAAGCTGCGTACTATAGCCTAGCCAGGATGACACATGAAACTGACTATGAGAGATTCTGGACTCTGGAAAACAAGCTGAGGGTTATTATAGAAGCAGGGGCGGGGGGGAGGGGGAGGTTCCTGGGTGGCTCAATTGTTAATTAAGCATCTGCCTTTGGCTCAGGTCGTGACCCCAGAATTCTGGGACTGAGCCCTGCATCAGGCTCCCTGCTTGGCAGAAAGCCAGCTTCTCCCTCTCCTACTGCCTCTGCTTGTGTTCGTACTCCCTCTGTGTCTCTCTCTGTCAAGTAAATAAATACAATTAAAAAAAAAAAAGGAGAAGGGAGGATGGTGGGGGGATGGGGTAACTAGGTGATGGGTATTAAAGAGTGCACATGTTGTGATGAGAATTGGGTGTTATATGTAACTAATGAATCATTGAACATTACATCAAAAACTAATGATATACTATATGCTGGCTAACTGAACACAATAATAAAAGAAACTAGCCAGCATATCAGCCATATTGGATGATTATTCCATCCAGTGGATATTCTGAAGTCCACTTACCAGAATGTTTTAGGATTGTCATCAAGATGTGTGGCTGTCATCAGCTCAGTCTGATTATCTCAGTCTCAGCTCAGTCTGATTCTCAGGGGTAGAAAGAATTGGCTTTTTTTTTGTTTTTTAAATCTAATTCCTTGGGATGTAGAGTACAGCTTCACTGATGAAACCATGGGACTCTATGCAAGCTGTTTAACCATCTTTAGTTTTGGACAACAATTGCTTTGCAAGCTTCTAACTAGAGAGATGGGAAAATGCTCTCTGAACTTTGTTATACCCAACAGTCCTGTGGTCCAACTATCAGCAAGAACAATGATTGTTCAGGGTCTTGGGGGAACCAGGCATACAAACTTTCATCCATACAACAAAGGAACTGAAGCCCCCTACCTGTGAGGCAGAAACTCTCCATTAGCCACTGGGTTAAAGTTGTTTATGAGAGGGATGGATGAGGAGGAGTAGGGGGACTCACACCACTTTATTGTTTCGTTTTTACCATAACTGACTGAAGCTACTGTCCACGAGGTGTGTGGTTAATCCAAGGACTCTAGCATCAATCAGCTTGAGTTAGTGTCCTGACATCATCACTTAACCTGAGATAGTGATCATGACAGATTTTTCTGGAACATGAGGAGCTTGTGAGCACCAACTTGAGGGGTAATTGTGAGTATCACATGAGTAGATACATGTAAAGATCTTAGAATTAGTATTGGATGTGTTCCAGGTAAGTGCTCAGTCAAAGGAAGCCAGTCTTGTGAATATTGCTGATGTTTCCCTGGGTACTCACTACCCATGCTTCACACTCTTAAGGCCTTACAATACTCTTATGGGGTGTTTATCGTCTAAGGGACTGAGCATCAGAGAGGTCATTAGTTTCCCCAAGGTCACAGAGGTAGTGAGTGGAAACATTTGAGTAGCAAGCGATTTCAAAGCGGAAGATCTGAATCACTACTCTCTACTGACTTTGTAACAGAATTCAAATGATAAACTGAACATTTTTAATCAACAGAAAGATTTCTACTATGCTAATTTTGATCCTCTCTATTTCCAGTGTCTGTTTATTACTATTACTTATATTCAGTCTTTCTCCATCTTTAGCAATGTGCACACATGGATCGGGAGGTTTCATTTGTTGAGGACAGAACCCATTTCGTTCATTATTGCATCTCAGTGATAACAATGTGTCTGGCTCATATTTAAGGCATGCTAAAAAATGACTGAATATGATGTGCATGGCATAAACTACCTTTTAATAGTAAATCAGGATGCTAATAAAGATATCATAAATACGATCTTTATCTGGTAATACATAAGTTGTTTTGATTCTATCAACAGGGAGGCATGAGAAATTCACTATCTTGTAAAGAAGGAAAGATGGGGCACCTTCCTAAAGGACAGTAACAGAAGAAACTGTCTGATAAGTGCAGGTTTTCAGGCAGAATTCTTCAAAAAAATAGGGGTGACAAAAATCTGACAGAAAAAAATGCCTGGTTGGCTGAAACTCTAAATGAGCTCAGGAAGAAGAATAGAAGACAAAGATAATCAAAACAGACTGTCTCCCTGGATCCCAGCTTGGTTCCATCCATAGCTAGAATATGGAGCTACAGCTCACATGGTGATAGCTTCAGTACACACAAAGGAATCATAGCCATTGTCAACTCCTGTTTCACACCTGCACTCTCTGTGAAGAGCTTTGGAGTCAACTTGTGTGACGTGAGTGAAGTGGAAGGAGACCGATTTCCTCATGGAAGGAAAAACAACTACTCTGATTCCAGGAGGATGAAAAGAAGAAGTTGTTGCGATGTGAAGAGCTTTGAGAGAAGTTTGAGCTGATTCTGTGGTGCAATGGTCCCTGGTCTGTGAGGAATGGAGGATCAGGAAACAGGAAGAAGTAAAAGGACTCCTGTCCTTCTTTCCCTGAAAGTAGGGAGGAGAACTTCACAAACAAGAAAACTTCTACTGATAGTGATGAAGGTTCTGGAAATAGTTGTAGAGTCAATACAGATTTTCTACGCACTGTCACAGAGGGCCTCTTCTCCCTCTACCCCGAGCTACCATGGCAGTCATAATATAAATGGGTTTCAGTGAAGTACACATCCTTGCACAAGTCCTTTCTGGAAGTATCTATAAACAAAGAGAGGACCATGTATGATGTTCCTGCTGTCAGGAGACTGAATATTGTCCTCACAGATAGCTGGATGGGGGCTTATGGTCCAACTGTAATGTGATCTCCAGTGGTATGTTACAGGGATCTGTCCTCAGCTCCATCTATGCCATTTGACATTGAAGGGAAATATTGAAAATTTGGGGAAATCAAAACTGCAGAGTTCACAAATTGGGGCAAATTAGAAAATATTTCATAATAGATCCAAAGCCTTAAAGGTCATGGTCAACTAATCACTAGGCTGAATAAAATTAGACAAAATTTAATGGGAATCAATGTAGTGACCAAAACTTGGGACCACAAGGTCAATAGCACATGCCCAGGCACGAGAAGGTGTGATTGTGTAGAAACCTACTTATTTGAGCCAAAGTTCATGCATGAGAAGTCAAGATAGTGTTCTGCATGTCAAAGTTCTGATTTGGACTTGAGATCTTTCAAATAAATATAAAATCTATATAAGTAATAAGAGAACCATTTAAACATATGAAATATTTCTATCATATCTAGAATTTGGACTTCATTTTTATACCCAACTTTTTAAGTCATGGGATACATTTATAGACTTGAAGTCTTAAAAACTAGGACTTGAGTCCTCACTCTTTACTAATAAGTTTTCTTGGGCAAATCACTTAAGTTTTCCTTGTCTTCTTATCTGTAAAATGAGAAAAATAAGACACTATCCATAATGTCCTTGTGAGTGTTATAAATATGTTAATTCACTTAACACACAATAAATAGTTGTGAAATATTAGTGAAGATATGATTCAAGAGTCATAATCTTTCCTTCAAATTTACATGTTAGCATGAGGTAGGAGCTCAGACTGGGGCCCCCAGAGAGGGCTCTCAATCTGCCTTGATGTCAACACTAACACCTTGAGTGTGGTCACACTCTACGCTATTCCCTTTTCCCTCACACCCACACTCTTACCTGAGTCTGTGGGAAGAGAGGAAGAAAGAGAAACCAGGAGGTTGATCTGTGTTTGGACGCAAGCCAAGTAGTCAATAGCATGTCACCAGAAATATGGCACAGGTACCAGAATTTTGTGACTGGAATTAAAATCATTTTGCTGGAACTGAAAGTTGTTTAGTACCCATGGGTGAGGACTATGGACTGGGTCCTTGGGATTGGGGTCCTGATTTGGGTTCATCAATACTCATTTTTGCTCTTTCCTTTCTCAAGCTCTTATCCTCTCTCCTTATGGACTGTACTTGTGTCTTTAGGGACACAGGAGGTTAATCTAAAGCTTAAAATCATGGAAAGGCTCTTTTGACCTCTAAAAGGAAGTTATTGTCTTAAAGAGCTGTTTCTGGGTAGAGCCATAGTGAGTTCCCTGTTGCTAGTGATTGTATAAATAGAGGCTGAATAATTACTTAACTCAGATATCAGAAGGGGGTGTGCATGGGAACAAATGGTTAAGGATTTTCTTGGATGGAATTCTATGGGTCTTGCTACATGGCTGAGCATTGTCCTATCTCTGTCAATTTATGGCTTAGCATTTTAAAACTTGAAGTGATAGAATGCTCTTTAACAATATATTCAACACTGGTATAAAATGCTTCTATATTTTGCAAATAGCTATAATGTTTTTATTAAATTATTGTGCACTTTATTTATGTATTTATTTATTTTAGAGAGAGAAGAGACAGAGTGGGAGGGGAAGGGGGCTGAGGGAGAGGGAGAGAGGGGAATCTTAAGCAGGCTCCACATCCAGTGCAGAGCTTGATGTGGGGCTGGCTCTCACAACCTCGAGGTCATGACATGAGCCAAAATCAAGAATCGGATGCTTGACCAACTGAGTTACCCAGGTGCCCCAACTATTTTAAACTTTAAAAAACATAGACTACCCACATGTAGGTAGGTCACCAGTTATCATGACTCTTTTATAAAACCATTGTTAAATTTTTGGTTTACCATAATAATTTTTTAAGCAAATCACAAACCTTATGTGATTTCATCCATACATATATCAATATGCATCACCTACTTTAAAAAAGGATATTTTCTTATGTAACAATTATGCCATGGGTATAATCTTACAAAATTATCAATAATTCATTGATATCATTTAGTACCCAGGCTATATTTAAATACCATAGATTTTTCTCAAACGTATTATATTAGTTGACATTATACATTATATTAATGTACATTATATACATTATTATTATATACATTATATTAATGTATCATAGTTTATTCAATCAATGCCCTCTTAAAGGATATTTGGATTGTATTGAAGCTCTTGCTTTTAATTTTATTTATTTATTTAGAAAATTTATTTTTATGTAATTTCTATACCCAATGTGGGCTTGAACTCACAATCCTGAGATCGAGTCACATGCTCTGCCAGCTGAGCCAGGCAGGTGCTCCAAATCTCTTGCTTTTAAAAATAATGTCACAAAGAATAATCTTGTGTTTAAATAATTTCTTACTTCTGCCAGTGAAATAAATTTCTACAATTGAGATTATTCAGCTAAAAAGAAATTGTGTATGTCATTTTGCTATATATGGCCAGTATTTTTCCAAATATGCACCATTTTCCATGTCCACCAGCAATCCATGGAAGTGTCAGTTGATCCATTGCTCTTCCAATTGAGTATGATGTCAAAGCTTTGGTGAAATGTCAGTCTAATTTAAATCTTCATTTCTCATCTTATAAATGAGATTGAGCATTTATCATATGTTTATTGGTCATTTATATGTCTACTTTGAAATATCTTTTCATATAATCTTTCTAATTTGGTTGATCTTGTTTTGGGATTTTTGTGATCTCTGTCTCTCTGATATAAGTTGCAAATATTTTTTTCTTGTGTCATTTTTCTTTCAACTTTGATTTTGTTTGTTTTCCATGTAAACACTTTTTTAAAAAATGTAGTTGAATTTAATAGTGTTTTTAATGGCTTCTTGATTTTGAGTAATTCTTAGGAAGATTTATTTTTTCTCCTCTCACAAAATAGAGATGAATTCACCTATATTTTCTCCTACATGTCTGATTTCATATTTTTACACTGAGATCTCTGATGTATATGGATTCTATACTGGTTTACTATGTGAATGCAACCCATTATATTTGATATATAATAGGTATCATATGGCGACCCAGTTGTCCCAATATGATTTACTAAAAAATCGACTTAATTTAAGGTGCCATCTTTATCATATACTAAATTGCCATAAGCACTTGGATGTATTTCTAGACTTTCTATTCTGTTCCATTGGACTATCTGTCTTTACAGGTGCCAGTATTCACTGATTTAATTAAATTGGTTTTATACCCACATTTCCCTTTTTAATGGTTAAGCTGGCCATTTTTGTTTGTTTATTGTTTTAAGTTGAACTTTGCAACCAGCGTTTTAACTCCAAGAGGAAGATATCTATTGATATTTTTATCGAGATTATATTAAATTTACAAATTATCTTGGGGGGAGCATTTATCTTTATGACAGTGAGTCTTTTTATCCCAATGCATGATATATTTTTCAATTTGTTTTAGTAAAGTTTTGTGCCTTTGCATATATTTGTTCCAGTTTTTCCTGAATAAATTTATCATTTTATTTGTTTGTAAATATGGTATTTGGTTCCATTATTGTATATAATAATATTTATATTGATTTTCCTAGATATGAAATCAACCCAAATAAAAATTGTTTAGCTCTCTCTTTCCAATTATTATGTTTGTAAATGCTGTCACTTATCTACTTGCATAGGCTATATCCTTCAACATAATTTTTATAAAGTCATGCAGATGAACAAATTCAATTGAAAACATTATTTATAAGCCCATAAATTGAAGCATTCTTTCTATATTCTATGGATTCATTCTTTATTTTGAAAATTTGGTAGAGTGTTTTTCCTTAACATGTCCTGCAAGGATTTGCAGAATAAACTACTATACAATACACATTCTAGATTTCAGTTTGTTTAACATTGTAGAGAGCCTGGCTGGGATCAATGATAGCCTTATGGTTGAATCTTGATTCTGCTCCTTAGTAAATCTTTCACTGTGGACATAGAACTTATTGGAGTTAGTTTTCACAGGTAGAAAATGGGGTTTCTGCAAAGAATAAATTGATTGGATTATGTATAAAATGCCTGGCAAAATATTTATGACAGTCACATCAATTAATATTAGTTTCTTTCATCCTTCCATGAGAGCAAGAACAGTGTTTAACTAATCAGAGCATTCTAGCAGAACATCTTGGATAGTGTAGGTTTTCAAAATATGTTTCCTGATTTAAATTTTTACAGATAGGAAATATCTGCTGAACATAATTGCTTTTATGATTTTTCTAAGATACACTAGAGACATAGGTAAGAAATAGAGGGAAAAAAGTATTTTGTGTGTGACAACTTTCTGAATGTTTTCCATTTTTATGCACTCACAAACCTGGCATGCAAGAATTATACTTATTTTGCAAATGAGATAACTCTGACTCAGACAAATGAGGTTCAATTAGCAAGAGTTAGATCCAGGAATTGAATCCACATCTTTCTTCTACGTGTCACTTAATGACCAGTATAGGCCCGTTATGTAATAAAGCTAGGATTCAAAATCAGTCTCTGACTTATGGGCAGAGTTTTTCAAAGTGCTTGTTATCAAGTGTTGTGTACATTTTAGAAATGAGTACTCACATACACTGTACTTGAGAATGAAGATTGATATAAAATTTCTAAAGGTCAGTTTGCAATTCCTTATAACAGTTTAAAAATAGTTTAAGTGGGAATGCAAATTGGTTCAGCCGATCTGGAAAATAGTATGGAGGTTCTAAACTGAGGGTTGCTGGAGTGGGGGTGTGGAGGGATGGGTAACATAGTGACGGACATTAAGGTAGGCACATGATGTAATGAGTGTTGGGTACTATATAAGATCAATGAAGCACTGAACTCTACCTCTGAAACTAATAATAGACTGTTAATTAATTGAATTTAAATTTAAAAAATAAAATTAAAAAAGTCTAAAAAAAGAAAAAAAACAGTAAGGAGTTTCCTCAATAAATTAAAACTAGAACTACCCTATCATCCAGCAATTACACTACTAGGTATTTACACAAAGGATGCAAAAATACTGATTTGAAGGGGCACATGGCACCCCATATTTATGGAAGCATTACCTACAATAGCCAAATTATGAAAGAATCCAAATGTTCAATGACTGATGTATGAATAAAGAAGATGTGGTATATATACATCCAGTGGAATATTACCAAGCTATCAAAAAGAATGGACTCTTGACATTTACAATGACATGCATGGAGCTAGAGCATATTATGCTACATGAAATAAGTCAGTCAGAGAAAGACAAATAACATATGGTTTCACTCATATGTGGAATTTAAGAAACAAAACAGATGAACATAGAGAAGGAAGGAAAGAAAAAAAAAAGAAAGGGAGTTAAACCATGAAAGACTCTTAACTATAGAGAACAAACCAGGGGTTGATGGAGGGAAGTTGGTGGGGATGGGCTAAATAGGTGATGGATATTAAGGAGGGCACTTGTTTATTTGTTTGTTTTGTTTTTTTGTTTTTAGGGCACTTGTTATGAGGAGTACTGGATATTGTATGTAAGTGATAAATCACAAATTCTACTCCTGAAACAAATATTGCATTATATGTAAACAAGAATTTAAATAAAAACCTGAAAAAAAAAATTGTTTCAACCTAATGAGCAATAATATCATATCTAGGCATTTACCCTAAAGAAATCAGAAATATACATGTTGACTATTCTCCAGTGAGAGCTCCACATCTTTGCTTTTTTCTCTGGTATCTGAGATCCTTAGGGATCTGTTCTGTACTCTTGCTTACTCTTCACCCCCAGTCCAAGTGAACTCAGCTTTTTCTTCTCTTTTTTCATTTTCTGACTTCCAATACCAACCATATGATAGCACCTCTCCAGACCGAATTTCTCCACATCTCCCCTGAAATGAAGATCTGGATTTCCAATTGCTTTATGGACATCTCAGTTTTTTGTCATAAAAATCATCAAACACATAATTGAAATCATAATCTCTATAATATTCTACAATCCATAGCCAAATGTGTTCCTCTCTTGAGGGTCACAATCCGTGAATGACATCATCTTCTACCCAATTGCTTAAACAAAACTCTGGATATTGCATTTGACCACTGCTGTTCATTATTCATCCACCATCCATCCATATCTGTCTGTTGACTTTGCCTTCTAAATATCAGTGAAATCCATCCACTTCTTATTGCTCCATTCCTCTGCCACTTCTTTGTCCCAAGCTAATATCCTCTCTTCCTCATCATCCTGTAGGATCCTTTTTGCTTGTTTCCCCTCCAGCTTTCAGCATCACTTTCTCATTCTTCTTGACACACAGTGAAGTTTGGGGCTGGAGAGGGGCTCTTTCTAAAATATAAATGCAATTATGTCAATTCACTTTGTAAATCTTGCCCATAGATTCCCCTTAAGATGAGTTTAAACAAACCAGGCATCCTGTCACCTTGCCTACTACCAGCTCAATGCACCATGTTCCTTGTCCATGGGAACCACTGTCAACTCCAGAACTGCCCATACACTATTCTACCTCCAGGCCTTCTCATGCGATATTTTTTTTTGTTTGGAATACCACAAGCTCTTCCCTCCTATCCTCTGTCCATTTGAGAGATTTCTTCTCATCCTCTGTGTTTCCTTTTAGACATTACTCCTTCCAGAAGACTTTTTGATTCCCAGTTCTGACTAGGTGGTCCTGTCATACATTCTTCATATGCTATCACATTATGCTTTATCCAAACCACTTACCTAACTTCCTTTAATGCTATGAGTGTAGTGATTGTATCTGCAGCATTTATTCCAGTGCCCTGTACCTCACTCCATGCATGATAAACATTCCGCCAACATAGGCTGAGTAGAAGTCCTCCATTAGAGTATTATTTGCAATAGTAAAACATTGAAAACAGTGTACCTTCTCAAAGATCTAAACATGGCTGTATGTACTATGGCACACCCATATGATGAAATCCTATACTATCATTAAAATTAAGCATCATGTTTTGAAGTACGTTTAAGGACAAGAGATTTTGTGGGAAAATATAGGTTAAAAAGCAATTTGCAATGTGTTCCAAATTTGACACTGAAAATAGCTAATATTTGAGAGATTACCTTTGCAAACACTGTGCTAAATATTTTAAATCAATTAACTTGCTTAATTATTATAAGTACAAAATAAAATGGATACTATTACTGTATTCATTATAGAATTGGCAGTCACCCAGCTAGAGAGTGATTGAATAAAAGTAACTTTCTTTATTCATGGATTCAAAACCAGGTTTTGCCTGACTTTTAAGTATGCTTTGAAACTCTAGGAAGAGATAGATGGATAGATAGAGCTTTGCGTGTACACACACATCCACACATCAAATATAATATCTTCCTATTGTCCATATTAGTTTATGGGAACATAATCTGTTCATGGTTATCATCTCTGGAGGAGAGGGATTTAGGCGACTAATTGTAAAAATGGTTTCCTTTCCTACTTTTCCCATAGTGACCATGCATTATTGCACGATGCTTCTCTATCTCATTTGTAGATTGAGAAGGAACTGCTTGAGAAACAAAGATGCTCGGACCATTTCTTCTTGCTTATGGACACATGTGTCAGCCAGTCTTGCATATGCGAGGTAAAGTTAACCAAATCATCTGTACGTTAGAGATCCATCACAGACAGATAGAATATAGTCATAGGCACATTTTTACTCTATGGATTGCATTTAAGTTTTGTTCAAATGGCCAGACCCAAATACATAATTCTAAGAATGGAAATTGAGACTCTTTTATTCATTCACAATCACTTGACTGAATTTTTTGAACATTTTATATGCCAAAAACCATGCCAAGATCAGGGACATAGAGAGATGAGAGATACAAATTTCTGCCCCAGAAAGAATGAATTCATAATAGGGCTTGGAGAAAATAAATATTAGTAGAGGTGAAGGGTGCAGCAATTGGTCTGAAGGACATATGAACAGTGTGACAGGGAGTACAATTCAAACTTTGGTGTTGGCTCTCGTGGGCCTGGTAAAGACTGAGGTCTCTGTCCTATATGTAACACCAGCCTATTCAGAGCACCTTCAATGAGGTTCAGATTTTATTTCAGGTGATACTTTCAACATATGGCCCAATTAACATTGGTGTGGATGGTTGCCTTCTCCTCTTCTGGAAATATGCAAATTGACAGCACATTCTTTGCCCTCACTGGTTTGTGTCAGAGTTGGCGTGGAGGTCAGTTTTTACCTGTTCCTCTCTCTTGCCCCTGACCCTCTGGACTTTGTGCAGACTTAATTGTGTCCAGCTGGGTGTACTCTGCCCTTTCCCTGAATAGGACAAAAGAATACTTACCCTCACCAATTTTCAAAGGCTTTCCCTTTCCCTTTGGATTTGTGGTTCAACAAACCACATCTTCCTTGACTCAATTCCCAAATTACCTTAATAGCCTATGGCATCTAAAGGGTGACCTCCATTCTGTCCTGGATTCTCTGGTGCCTTTCAGTCACACCTGCAGTTATTTAAAGTGGTGTCACCAAGCTGTGGTCAATTCCTGGCAACAGCTGCTAAGCAGCATTCAAATCTTTTATTCCTTACTGGACAGAGTCATGATTTATAATTAAGAGTTCTTTGTCCTCCACTCTGAAATATTGAAAATAAATTACATCTAAATTCTCTTCTCTATTTCTTCTCTCTCTCTCTCCCTCTTCCCCTACCTCCCTGCCGCTCTCCCTTCTTCTGTCTCTCTTTCTCTTTCCCTCCCTACCAGTAGCATCATGGCATCATAGTCCAACGTAAGAATATTCATTGACTTCAAAACCTTAGGTTTCTGCCCCATACCTGATAGTCCCAACTGTCATGTCAAAGCTTCAGTTTCTTCACCAGTAAAATAAAGAACAGTTTATGTTTGAGGGGAGAAATGGTGAGATAATGTTAAGAGTCGTAAACACCATAAATCAAAATAAAGGTGAGGGAATAGGGAGTATGGGTGGTTAATTTTAGATCTAAGGAGAGAAAGGGTCTCTGAGGATGTGGCACTTTAACAGGAGGCTAAAAAGAGTGACTGAGCAAACCATGAAATTATCTGGGGAAAGAAGAATCCAGGCACAGAGGAGAGCAGATGCATCCAGCTTGGTTATGGGGAGCTGGCATGGTGAGCTCAAGGGACAGTGAACCAACAGGTATGGCTCCAAGTCCGTGAGTGAGGGGGGAGGTGATCTGGGACCATGCCCTACGTGGGCTTAGAGCCAAGAGGAAGGTTTTGGATTGTGGTATTAAGAGTCATTAGAGAATTTTTAGCAGAGGGTGAGGGTGACATGATAACATTTTCATATTAGGATGAACATGGCACTATGTGGAAAATAGATTGCTAGGAGACAGAAATAGAAGCAGGGGACAAGGTTAAAGCCTGCAGCCTATCAGAGGAGTGATGACAGAGACTAGGACTGAGTGTTCGTCATGACATCCTAGAACAATTAAATTCAGGATGGGGGTGTGAGAGAAATGAGTAATCAGAACTAAGGCTTTTGTCCCAAGGGAATGGGTGAAAGAAGTTGCCATTTACTGAGAAAGGTAGGGAGGACTGGCTTATGGGGGTGGAAGTCAAGAGTTTGGTATCAGATAGATGAAGTTTGAGATGATTAACAGATGTCCAAGTGGCGATTTGGAAGAGAAAGCTAGATATGCAAGCTCAGTTTAAAGATGGGTTGGAGAACAAAATTTGGAGTCATGAGTGTATATATCAAATGCTATAAGGCCATTTGGTAAGGCAGGGGTTTAGCACTTGGAGTTGACCATGTGGGGTTGTTGGTGACAGACATGTGTTTAAACTGAAGCCATGGGGCGCCTGGGTGGCTCAGTGGGTTAAGCCTCTGCCTTCAGCTCAGGTCATGATCTCAGGGTCCTGGGATCGAGCCCCGCATCGGGCTCCCTGCTCAGCACGGAGCCTGCTTCCTCCTCTCTCTCTGCCTGCCTCTCAGCCTACTTGTGATCTCTCTCTCTCTGTCAAATAAATAAATAAAATGTATATAAAAAAGTATTTATAAAAAAATAAATAAACTGAATTGATGGGCATAAGCCCTACAGGCTTCTTTTCTGGAGAAAATCTGGAGTAGAAACAGTATAGACAATTAAATTGAGAAGTTTTGAGACAAAAGGGGAGTCAGGAATTGATGCCCATCATAAAATGGAAATTTTCTATGCTAAAAATAGGTGCTTTGGAAATACAATTTAATATTACAATAAGTAGGAAATTTGACCATATGTTTTCAGTTGTTCTGATCTGATCACAATTAAAGGAAAATATGCAAAGAAAAAAATCCTGGGGGCGCCTGGGTGGCTCAGTGGGTTAAAGCCTCTGCTTTCGGCTCAGGAAATTTGACCATATGTTTTCAGTTGTTCTGATCTGATCACAATTAAAGGAAAATATGCAAAGAAAAAAATCCTGGGGGCGCCTGGGTGGCTCAGTGGGTTAAAGCCTCTGCTTTCGGCTCAGGTCATGATCTCAGCGAAAAAAAAAAAAAAAAAAAAAAAGAAAAAAATCCTGGAAGGAAATACTTCCCAAGTATCAGTGGTGGTTTTTTAACTTTATGGTGGGATTACAGATAATGTAAAAAAAAATTATTCTTTCCTTTGTTTTTGTACATAGACCTTATCATGCATACACACTACTTCCAATTTTTATTAAAATGCACACTTCTATCTCCCTTTATTTATTAATTTATTATTTATATATTTATTTACTTTTTAAAAAAGATTTTTGTTTATATATTTAAGAGAGAGTAAGAGTGAGAGAGATTGCAGAGGGAGAAAGAGAGGCAAAGCAGACTTGCCACTGAGCAGGGAGACCGATGCAGGGCTCAATTCCAGGACCCTGAGATCATGACCTGAGCCGAAGGCAGACACTTAACCCACTGCGTCATCCAGGTGCCCCTCTATCTCCCTTTTAATAATTTGAGCATTGTAATTAAATGTAATGTGATCAGTATTGCCAATCCTGCTTCAAAGCATATTCCAGGCTCCTTCCTATAACTGGTAGTGTGGGTTTGGAAAGTAATCTCCCTAGCCTTTTTCTTATATTGCGTAACTATTTAGGTACATTTAGAATCTTAAACACAATTTTCAGTCCAGAATTTATCACTATGTGTATCTTTCTTTTTCAGCATGTACATCTTATATCTAAGCAAACTTGTCTTCTCTTTGCTTACTCCATTCTTTCATTGCACTTTACCTTAGATTAAAATTGTGGAATAAACTTACAAAAAAACTTGACAGGGTTTTATATGTTTTTTTTAAAATAATTCCTGAATAAACTTTTCCATTTTGATCTTTCAGTAAATTCTTTTAAGGTTCTTTTAGGAAAGTTCTATAAATTGTAGAGTTTCTATATTTGAAAAGTCTTTATTGTCTTCTTCCATCTTAAATTATAGTTTGGTTAATTGAGCTTAGGATAACATACTAGGTTCAAAATCCTATTTCTCAGAACTTTGATGATGCTACTCGGCATTCTTCTATTCACCACTGCTGATGAGAAATCTGGAGTCAATCTGATTTCCATTCCTTTGTAAATAATTATTCTTTTTCTACTCACATCTTTTAGGAATTTTATTTTTTGGTATTGATAATATGAAACTTCATTTCTTGTCTCTCAGTGTGAGTTTTTGATTTGTTTTTGATTAAATTTATTAAGCTTTGTGTACTCATTCAATTTGAAGCCAAATATCATTTATGTATATATATATGTATATATATATATATATATATGTATATATATATATATATATACATATATATATACATAAATGATATTTGGCTTCAAATGTATATATATATATATACATATATATATATATATATATATATACACATGTATTTATTATTTAGGTAACAGTTCTGGGATATTTCTTCTGTAGTTTTTTCAAATAGTTGTCCCTCATCATCTCTTTACTCTCTATTTAAATGTTTTCAGGTGGATGGTAGAAATTTGTTCTATCTTTAAAATATTTAGATTTTTATTTCAACTTTTTATTTTTCTCTTCTGTGATCTACAAATGTTTTTTAACATAACTTTCTATCTTTTCAATTTGCTGTTCAATACTATGTAAATTACTCTTCAGTACACAAATTTGTTTATATAAGTTAATTTATATAAGTGTAATAATTGTTACAGGACATATTCTTCTTTGCAAAATCTCTGTTTTGTTCTTTGTCTTATTACCTTTATTTGTTTCACCACATAAATTTTTTCTTTCTTTCTCCTAATGA
This sequence comes from Ailurus styani, assembly GCA_002007465.1. Taxonomy (NCBI): domain Eukaryota; kingdom Metazoa; phylum Chordata; class Mammalia; order Carnivora; family Ailuridae; genus Ailurus; species Ailurus styani. The sequence continues at coordinate 79,603 of LNAC01001527.1, read as the reverse complement.
CTATCATCCCACCAGGTATTACCTTCTATTTTAAACTGCTTTTTGTTTGCTTGGTTGGTTGGTTGGTTTTCATTCATGAGCCTAGGTATGGCTTGAGAAAGTGGGAGAGAAGTAAAAATAAAATGCTTCATCCTTCATGCATTCGGATTCCTCCCAAGACTTTAGCCTAGGGGTCATTTAGTGAGCATCATCTCGCTGGAGACAAAGGAAGACAGCTCAGCACGCCATTGTATAAATTCTGCCTCCACAAAGGTATGCGTTTTGTTTTGAATCTCAAAAAAAATTTTTTGCAAGTATTTTATCATTTTTTTCCTCAAGAAGAAACTTCCAAAAGAAACAAAGAAAGGTGAAAGGCGCTAACAGCAGCATGCTAATTAGCAACTACGCCCTAGCCACTTTGCATTAGCTGACTTAGGCACAGTATGTTTTATGTCTTTAATTTATCTCTATTACTTTTGCTGTCCTGGGTCTAACATTTTCTCCTCTTTGGATTTGCTATTTCTTTTTCATGTAAATGGCCTGTCTCAAATGTTTGGTGAATCCTGGTTCTATTCCAATCATCTGAGATAGCCGCCCAAGCACCCCTATTTAATGTAACTTTAAATTCTAGTGTAGTTAACATAGAGTGATATATTAGTTTCAGGTGAACAATATAGTGATTTGACAACTCCATGCATCACCCAGTTCTCATCATGACAATTGCACTCCTTAATCCTCATCACCTATTTTACCTATTCTCTCTTGTGTTCACTGTGAGTTCCTCGTTGGTTTTCAAATGGACATATTTTCAATTTTTATACGTGGTTTATTAGTTAATTCATATATCTCTTTTGTATCTTCCTTATTTATTTCACAAATCAACTTTTAGTATCTTAAAACCATAAAAAGCTGGACATACCCTTTGTGGTAGGTGATTCCACCATTGACCCAATATCCACAGAGTTTATGTGCTTCTGGGATTCTCATGGCTCTTTTCTCATGATGCGAACATGGCTGCCACAATCTAGGTATTCTATCTTTCCACCAATATCCTATTAGGTAAGCCTGAAGTGGAACAAACGGGACTTTCCTTCAGAGAAACCTTCTCCCACACTTTCTTTCATACTTCATTGGTAAGAAATATGGTGTTGAGTGCACTCCTTCAAGGGAAACTGAAAAAGGAACATTATCTGCCAAAAGAGAATAAGACTTTCATGACTGGGTCAGGTCAATCTCATCTGTTGGGTCTGGGCAATTACAATCCCAAAGTATATTACAAAGGTGTTCTTAAGGAAAAAGAGGGTATGTAGATTTTGGATAAACAAGTAATCTTCTTCCATATCGTACAGTTTATCTAGTCTATTAAAATCCTTGATTTAGAAAATCAAAATGACTTCACTTTTATAACCATAAATAATAACAGAAAAATCTACTTATAAGACTCATTTTGGATCTGTAATTGTGACTTTAAAAAAGTTTCTTAGAGGGCGCCTGGGTGGCTCAGTGGGTTAATGCCTCTGCTTTCGGCTCAGGTCATGATCTCAGGGTCCTGGGATCGAGGCCCGCATCGGGCTCCCTGCTCAGCGGGGAGCCTGCTTCCCCCTCTCTCTCTCTGCCTGCCTCTCTGCCTCTTTGTGATCTCTCTCCCTCTGTGAAATAAATAAACAAAATCTTTAAAAAAAAAAGTTTCTTAGCTTTATATAATAATAATAGTGAAAGAAAAATTTGAACTTCTAGAGGAGTGCGGGTCAAAATGCAGACTTTAAAAATAAAGAGAACCAACTCTAGTCTTAAATCTTCCTCCTTTTCCAATCAGAAGGTACCATGTGCCTCAAAACTCTTCCAGAGAAGAAGAGATACATTATTTGTGTTTGGGTCAGCTAAGATCAAACTTCTATACCTGGTTTATATGATTCTTTCAATGAGCATCTGTTGACTGAATGAAGTAAGGGCAGAACTTTATGTGTGGAGAGTGTAGGCTTTGTCTCAGCTCCAACAACAATAACAGCATTGCTTTCCAATGCGAGAGGTCCAAAGTAAAAGTGCAATCATTTTGACAAAATGAGGAGGAAAATGTTCTCTGCAGTGAGTAGTAACATAAAGCAAATTAGAAGATTAAGAAAAGTTCAGGTAGAGGATATTTTGTGTAACTATTTAAAAGTTTATAATCTTAATATTTCTGGACACTATAAAAATCCTTCAAAATGCATGAGTAAGTCAATGGGAAAGAGAAAAAGGACACTAATCAAAAGAGAAGAATATAGGTAACTAAAATAAAAATGAGAATCACAGTTTGCTAAGGATGCATAACAAAACAATGGCAACATTTATTTTCAAGCATTGAAATACACAATGCAGACAAGGGTATACCGAAAGAGATACACATACATATTGATGATGTTGTTATAAATTTGTGCAACTTTTAGGAAATCAGCTTGGAATTATGAATCACAAGACTCGATTATTGCTTATATATTTTGACTCAATGATGTCCTTCTTGTGTACCTTTCATTAGAAAATTTGAAATCCAGATAAAGATTTGCACATAAAGCTCAAATTATAAAACAAGGAGCATCTATACATTGGAAAAATATGTGTCTGTATGTTTATGGAGACTTTTTAAAGACACAGAAAAATCCTTTTGATAAGTAGTAAGTGAAAAATCTAGGTATCTACTTATTTCTGAAATATCGCCTTATTATGTAAAAGATAATTTAGAGGTTTAATCCAAAAATTTACGTGGCTTCTTTCTAGGGATTTCTATTTGCTTACTTGTATTTTTCTGCTGGTTCCAATGTTCTTATCTTAAGGAGAGTTTGCTTTGAAAGACTGTGAAATCTAAATGATAACAAGAGCAACAAAATATCTGTGGTTCACCTTTGTGAAAATATTATAGGCTTTAGAATCCTTCTCCATTGATTTGGTTCTCCCAATCCTGTAAATAGAAAAAAAGGAAGTATTGTTTTCTCCAACCTGAATTAGGAACATGAGGTTCAACTGAGTCAGTAACTTTGAGGTCATCTAGCTAACATGTGGTAGGACCTCAATTCTTGTTTCTTGGTTTCTAACTCTGTGTTCACTCCACTCATCACAATGTTTCTCTCCATTGTATGAAGTGTGTAATTCACTGCTTAAAGACTTCATTGTACATTTTGGGTCGGGGGTGGGGTTGGTGGAATGTGAATCCTTCTTCTGGGTTTCAGTTAAACACTTCTAAATAATCCCAGGAGTCTTTTTAGTAGCGCAGTTGGGACAGGATTTTCTGTGACAAAATATCAGAGAATAAGAAACCTGTCTACAGGACTAGATCTGTATATAAACACAGAGGAATGCTCTGGATTGGTGCCACAGTGGAATCCATTGAGAAACCCTCTTGGCCCTCTGGAGAAAAGTAACGTAGTGCAGGTCAGGAACACTTTCTTTCTATCACCATGACCTAAACATCTGTGCACGCTATTCTCTCCAAAATTGAGGAAAACTTTTCTTCATCTGGCATTCTGGGTTGGCATGAGTATTAATCATACTTTTTACCTAAAATTTCCTCTTCAAAACAAAAACACCTGTGCATGCAATTAAGTATAAACTTACAAAAGCAATTGTTTCCACTTAGTCTTTATGGTCTAATGAGTACTGTATTAGTTCATGTCCTCTGGGACTATTAACCCTTGTGTAATATATTAATTCAAGAAAATCTAACAATAAGTATTGTTATATGGTCACAAAGTTACAGGAAAAATGCCCTGAAGAATCATGATTCAAAAAAATTTCTGTCACATTATGTAAAATAAGGAAAAGATATAAATAACCAGAAATAATTCTTAAAAAATCAAAACAAGCTAACAAATAATAAGGACAATGAAGAGAGAAAGAGTCCTGTAGATGGAGAGAACAAACTGGTGGGTGCCAAAAGGGAGGTGGGTAGGGGGTTGGGTGAAATGGGTGAAGGGGATTAAGAGATACAAACCAGTTAGAAAATAAATAATTCATGGGGATGGAAAGTACAGCATAGGGAATATAGTCAATAATGTTGTAATACACTTATTGTGGTGAGCATTTCATAATGTATGCGATTGTTGAGTTCCTAAGTTGTACACCTGAAACTAGTTTAACATTACGTGTCAACTATACTTCAGTTAAAAAATATAATGTCTCATCCTTATTCTTTTTTTTTTTTTTAAGATTTTATTTACTCATCCCCATTTCTTTTGAGCCACTGAGAAGAAAAACCCTTCTCCAGCAGCAGGGCTAATGGTACAAAACCTCACCAATCTAGCCTTACCAGACTGCTTCCCAACCCTCAAGAAACAACATATATTTCATTGGTCTAGGAACTTGCTCTTGCCTTTGTCCAGAATGCCCATCTTCCTCTTGGCCACATGAGATCCTCCTAACATCTGCTTTGTTCTGGCACAAGGCTGATTCCTCCCTGAAACTTCTAATTGCTCCTTGATCATACCTCATAGTACTTAATAAACAGCTAATTTTGTGCAGTTATCTCAAAGTATTACAATTTTTTGTACACACAACTGGCTTCCCCACTCTGCAGATTCTTTGGTTGTATGGACACTGTTCAGGCATCCTAATGGCGAGGAAGGTAATAAGTATTCAAAAATGTTTACTTGATAAAAGTGAAGGAAAATACCTAGTTTTTTATATTATGGTTGGCTCCTAAACAGATTTTCTCTCCTATAGTGCTAGAATATACTGAATAAAAATATCTTGCAGTATGGACATGAATACGATCAAGTTTTTTTCTGTACTTAAAGGAGACTTGAAATGGATATTGACTCAGATTGTACACTTCAAGTTACAATGCACCTCTTCAGTGTTTGATAGTGAGTGGAAAATATATAATTTTTGTTTTCAAAATGTCTAAACACATCAATAAAGAGCATCAAAATATATGCTTACATAGTGTTATTCTGTATATCTAAATGTGTATTACTTAACAGTGATACTCAGTGTAGGCTGACATGGGAATCACCTAGGACTTGTGTAAAAATACTGATACTATATAAAAATACTAATTGGGCCTCACCCAGTTGGTTGCAAAGTATGGTGGGCTAATGTGCAGCTGAGGTTGATAACTTCTGCCTTACAACAAAAGGTCATATGTATAAACCTAGAAACAAGATGGACCTTGGTGAAAAATTAGCTGTTAGCTTCTGGCGAATCCTTAAATCTTTTCATGAGTAATGGAATCAAAACTGAGAAGTGTATTATCTGCCAGTGAATTAAAACCAAAAAAGCAAAAATACAAACCTATGTAAAATAAAACCTTTTCTTATTCTCTACGTTAGGTTCTTTGGCACACCAGTGAACCTAAAGCACAGAATTGGAGATCCAACATGGAATCCTCATGCTCATTATTAAAGAAATATGAGAGGCTGTGATAGCTTACTCCTTTGCATAATTTTCTTATGAAATACCTTCTATATTCTTTATGGATGGACTGTAGATAATTATCTGGAAACTCAAACATTAATAATTTCCTATACAGTGATTGAAAAAAAAATCCATTTGAGAAACAGTTTCCTCTCTGCCTGGAGCCAAATATCCAATAGATACTGTAATGAAAAGAAAGCAGAGACATATCCAGTAAGGATTTAACTAGCAGTGAGTGACCTGTATTTTATTATGGTATGCAGCTGTTTTTATCTCACACACACACACACACACACACACACACACACACACACTCACACACACCACAATTAAACAACTTTGAGAACAAAGATTTTGAATCAGAATACAGTTAGCTTTTCCCACAAAATCCAAATATGTGTTTTGCTTATATGTGCAACAAGCTGTGATTCCCACGTGAAAGGTATCAATCTATTTCCTTTTCCTGTCAATCACTTATGCCATGCAGGGTGCTGGTATGTTGGGTCATGACCTTCATCCTGGACATGAGCCAAAAGCCACCAGTAATTTGGCCGGTGTAATTATTTAGACTGTTTCTAATAAGCCTAAAAATGTGACGTTAACATTTTTCACATGTTTGTAAGCTTCAAGTTATCCTCAGCATACCATTGTATACTTTTCTGTAGTTATATTGGAAGAAAATATAATTTTTCAACAGCTGAGCTTTGACCATTGCTTTTTGTTGGAAACTACTTTGCCTACAAGACCATAGAGTATTATTTCTTTAAAAGTTTGGTATTTTCCACAACAGGCCAGACTTTTGATAATAATCAAAATCCATTCAATATGAATTTACTGAGCATCTACTGTGGGCTAGTTGTTGGGGATTAAAAGGAAAATAAGGCCACGTCCAGGTAACTCAAGTAGATTCACTGGCAAAAATTAAATTGACATTTACTATGATCAATAGAGACATGCAATTTGAACCCCAGCTCTACGGATTCGTGAGTATGTGACTATTGGATGTAAACATTATTAGCGAACATACAGGGAAATGAGGTATAAACATCACACAGCTAGTATGAAGCAGAACTGATATCTCTACACCTAGTAAGTTTCACCCTAGAGACTGTATTCCTAATCATTATGTACTCCTGGACATGGAGTCTGAGTTGGTTGCTCAGTTTAAACAGAGAAGAATGCCAAATGTCACTTTGAAGAAGTGGGAACATCAAACGTGTGTGGATGTATATACACACACATATATATAAGATAAAATTCATCGGTATACAAAGAGCCTCATTGCCTTAATCTGAGTCAATGATCCCTATCACTTTAGAGAAGGTTATCCTCAAAATTAATTTTCACATAGCAAAGGAAGACTAAAATAAACTGGTGTTTCCTAATTGTTTCTGATAGATCTGGGTCCCCATCATGAATATTCTTCAAGACTGGTCTTCCTGAGTGACCTGGGGACCTATCCCTGGTAAGCACATGAGTAAACCTCTTTAGCCAGTAACAAGAGGCATACAACAGGGCGCCTGGGTGGCTCAGTGGTTTAAAGCCGCTGCCTTCGGCTCAGGTCATGATCCCAGGGTCCTGGGATCGAGGCCCGCGTCGGGCTCTCTGCTCGGCCAGGGAGCCTGCTTCCTTCTCTCTCCTCTCTCTGCCTGCCTCTCTGCCGACTTGTGATCTCTCTCTCTGTGTCAAATGAATAAATAAAAAAATCTTTAAAAAAAAAAAAAAAAGAGGCATACAACAGAGTTCAAATGTTATTCAGATTCATTATTTACAGTTGAAGGAATTGGATTCACTTAGCTTCAAAAACACTTACTGAGTAGAAACTGTAAAAATAGCAATCTGGAATAAAATGGCGATCTGGGTGTAATGATTAACTTTATGTGTCAAGTTGAGTGAGCCACAGGGTGCCCAGATGAAATTATTTCTGGGTGTGTCGGTGCAGATTTTTGTAGCTGAGATTAGCATTTCAATCAGTGGAATTCAATAAAGTCAATCACTGTCCCCAGTGTGGGTGGGCTTCACCAAATTGGTTGAAGGCCTGAATAGAACAAAAGGTGGAGAACGGAGGGATTTGCCCCTTTCCCTGCCCCAGCATTTGGGTGCGACATTTCGTTTCAACTTCTCCAGCCTTAGACTGAGATTTATATCATTGGTTCCTCTGGTTCTCAGGCCTTCGGACATGGACTTGAAGTACACCATGGCTTTCATGGGTTCCCACCTCGTAGATGACAAATTGTGGGACTTCTCAGCCTCCATAATTTCATGAGCCAATTTCTCATAATAAATGTCCTTCAGTATTGTACTGGTTCTGTTTCTCTGGAGAACCCTGACTAATAGACTGAGAATACAAGAGTAAATCTAAAAGGACCCTTGCCCTTTAGCTGCCTCCTTGGGTAGAAGGGGCAAAGGTATGTGCAGGTAACATGGTTAAGGTGGAATGCTCTGCAGAGGGAGGCTCAGGGGCTGAGTAAAGTCACCTGATAGGGTGATGATGCCAAAAGTCAATTTCCTCATTCCACATCCTGTTGGAATACAAAGTAGAGCAAGGCAGAAGTAGTTACTATCCCCTTTACTTCCTTTTGTAAAATCCTCTAAAAGAATAAAACAGCTAATTAAGAAATACACACGCAGATATGTATGTGTATATATATATATATATATATATATATATATATACACATACATACATACATATGCTTTCAGGATGAATGTATTTCTTAGTTTATATCCTAGCTCATCCACTACTTAACATTTCCCTGGCTGTTTTTTCTTCTCAGGTGTGGAGCTATTGATGGTATTAAGGATGATATCTAACTCATGGATATATTATAGGGGATAAAGTAGGAAAAATATAATGCCTTTAAAGTATAATGCCTATCAGTGAAAGTGAAAGCTCCATAACTTTTATTTATTGTGCTATGATTATTACTATTGCAATCAAATGGAAATGCCTTTTGAAGACCTAAACACAAAAATGGAAAATAGGCCAGCTATTGGCCTTCTCCGTGAGCAGGCTGAGAAGGGCAAGGGGATTTCTGCATCCTGGTTCCAAAACTTCAAGGAAAAAAAAAAAAGACTCATGCACCAAACTAATGTCTGAAAAGTTAGTCAGCTTTGGCCTCTAACCTATACCTCATTTGCCTTATTTATTACATCCACATCAAACTCTCAGATAAGATTTCTGCAGGGTGACAGTCTAAGTTCAGAAAAGATTCTCTGGGCCTGAACTAAAAATGCAAAATAGCAGAAGGTTGGGACTTGTCCTTCCAGCAACTAGCGCAGGAAGTAAAAGCCCATTTGACTTAATATTTCATGTTTGATTTTAAGCATGTACCAGAGACAATTCAGTTTCCTCGTCTCTTGAGTTGGAGTATCCCAAATTTATCTGCAGAAATGAGTGAGGTGACCTAATTGCTCCTCTGCTTTTTGCATGAATTTATCTTCTTGAGTGACAGAACATTGCTTTTTTAGGCAGGGGACTTCTGTTTAATAATTCAGTAATTAGATACGCCACTGTCAGCTGTGAAACTCCTAACAGCTTTTCAATGACAACATACTGCCGGGTTTGTGATCCTCCAAGGTCCCTCTCAGATGTCTGTAACAAGAAGGACAGCGGGATGTGAGAGCCTCACTCAGGTGTGTGCAAATCCAGGTGCAGAGGCGGCTGTGGGTTGACGGCCAATGACTCTCATTTCCTCTCCTTCAGATCACATTAGCTGGGAGAGCCTAGGTATGGCTTGAGAAAGTGGGAGAGAAGTAAAAATAAAATGCTTCATCCTTCATGCATTCGGATTCCTCCCAAGACTTTAGCCTAGGGGTCATTCAGTGAGCATCATCTCGCTGGAGACAAAGGAAGACAGCTCAGCACGCCATTGTATAAATTCTGCCTCCACAAAGGTATGTGTTTTGTTTTGAATCTCAAAAAATATTTTTTGCAAGTATTTTATCATTTTTTTCCTCAAGAAGAAACTTCCAAAAGAAACAAAGAAAGGTGAAAGGCGCTAACAGCAGCATGCTAATTAGCAACTACGCCCTAGCCACTTTGCATTAGCTGACTTAGGCACAGTATGTTTTATGTCTTTGTTCATTGGCAAGGACTTCCAGCAGCCTAATAATTCTCTCTCAGGCCAGCTTTATCAAGAAGACACTGTGTTTTAGAAACTATAAAAGATCATTTAGGGCAGTAACAAATTACTGCTTTTAATAAAATGCTTTCTTTTTTCACTCAATAGGGATACTGTAAAAAAAAATAGTCTATAGAGAAGTATCTATAGAAAAGGAACATTTCTGTCTTTGAGAAAATAATACTGGGAGAATGATAATGTAGTTGTAGTGACTCATGGTACAAAAGGGGAGAAAAAGGCTCATTGTCTGACATCTCTCTCTCTGTTGCTTCGCCGTCAACCTGCCTGATCATTCCTTTATAGACTCCTTCCCAGTTGCCTCTTTCTCCAGGCCCCTCCTTCGTGCTGGGTTCCACAAAGATCAGTGCTTGGCTGCTTACTGATCTCACTTTCCACACTATCCCCAAGATAGTCTGATCTAGTGCTTTCAAAAACGAGACACGTCCCAGAGTAACTGGTCGTGCACCAGATTCCTGGCCACCACCTCTGACCTGCAGAGAGAGAATTGCTAGGGGCTGGGCCCAGAAATCTGAGCTTTCATGACCCTTTTCAGGTGATGTTAGATCTGGGAGTCTAGCTTACAACATGGACTGGATCTGTGTCTGTTGCCATGTTGGGTCCCTTCAGTGTGAGGCAAGGCTATCCAATTGCCTGATAGATGTTTACATCTCCATGTCACTGGGACTTTTAACAGAGAACACACCCAAAGCAGTTTTCCCCTTGCATTCATTGGGTGATTGTTGCATCCAATCTTTCCAGGGAGCAACCGAGGCTCCTAACTCTCCCTCAGCCTCTACGTAAAGACATCGAAAACTAAGGCGTGACTCCTCGTTCCATTTTCCTCGCCTTGTCCTAGTTTAGGGTCACCCAAATCTTCTCTTGGACTAGAGGCACAATGACTAGGTCTGAAGCTCCATATAGGAAGTGAATTACCTGTCACTTCTGCCTTTGGCTGCCTCATCATCGAATGAAGGTTTTTATTCTCTTGCCTCCAAAGACTCTGGACCTAACACCTGGGACAGGGGATTCCTGTTCCACGAAAGGACTCAAATATCATCTAAGCCTTAGACTTGTGCCATCTTAATTACTCCAGGTTCCTCCCTGCCCAGAAGCCTGTCCCTTTCCACTTACCAGGGACTTCCTCTAGGTTTTGAGGCCTTACAGTAAACCTCTGCGATCAGACCGCCAACCAGCTCTGCTAAGGATATGTAGAAGGAATGTTTTTGGAATTTAGAAATCTTTTATTCGCTCAACAAAGCTAGGCTTTTAAGACCCCAGACTTAAGAAAAAAAAAAAAAGTTAGTGTGAAATTCAAGCTGAGCAATGACTTCTTTGTCCTAGTTGGCATTTGCTGCCCCCCACCCCCGAACAATTAATGCCATTGATCCAAAGGGTGAGAAACCTCAGGGCAACGTGATTGACAGGGAAGGAAAAATACATTGTTTTCAATATCAGCCGCCCCTTCCCCTCCCCCACCCCCCACATTTTCTCCCCAGGCCAGACCTTTGCACCTTTGAAAAGCACATTTGTTTCAGGCAAGTGCTCCCAGGAAGGAGGGTGTCAGTTTTCTGTGTGAAGCTGCCCCAGTGAAGGAAAGCTCACCCACTATCTGAGGTTGTGTTGAATACCATCTAGGCAGAGAGGAGGACTCCATCTTTAATGATGCTAGGCAGAAATAAATACCCTGAAATGAACGTGGGTCCTTGTTACCCAGAGGAGGCAGAAGTAGCATGCTGGGGAAAATCTTACTGCCCGTGCTCAAGAGACATTGGACATGCATCCTGTCTGGGTTTGTTTTTTGTATGTCTTGCATTTACCCCTAAGGATTTCACTCCCTATGTCCATTCCTGTTGGCTATGAGTAGAGAACGAAAGTGAAAATTGTAAACATAGAAAGGAAGAAGCAGAGAAGTAGATGGCTGAGGTGAAGCTGGATGTTTTTGTTTTCATTTTGTTTTGTTTTGTTCTTTCAAAAGAAGCCTTAGGAAAAGTAACACTAAGGGGGGAAAAACTTGGATTTTAATGTTATTATGTGTTTAGAAGGGAGCTGAGACACAGAAGACTATCATGGCTGGATGCAAAGTACATCATCATGAAATTGTGAAGGGTAGAATTGAGTCCATATCATCTTAGATGTTGAGTTGGTTAAATACTCAAACTATTTCTTGTTTCTGAGACCACAATCTCTCTCTCTGTCTGTCTCTCTCTCTCCTTCTCATGCATACACACACGTAAACATTTTGGGGGAATATAACTCAGCAATTATGTTGTACATATCTGGTACAACAGGGCAAAACAATGTATAAGCATTTTTTAAAAAATAAATGAAGTCAGATCCTATAAATATTTCAGGCAAATGATGATAAAAGGGTATTTTTGGCATAATTTTATTTGTTTAAGGAGATTTATAAACCATAACAAAGAAAGAGTCATTGTAGATCATCCCAATACTTTTTTTTTAGTTCTATCTTCTATGTTTTCATAGATTTGTATATTCAATCTCAGAGCACAGGGGTCATGTGCAAGAGGCAAAGCTTAATAGCCCAACCTAATGAAAAATAAACTATTTTATTCACAGGGGAGCCACATATGAAGTATTTGGAAATAGTTTTTAAAATCCCCTTTCCTCAACTGTACATGTGCCTTAGACTTCAGAGATTCTAGCACAAAATTTTCTTCCTTCTCTCTTTACCTTTCCCCATCCAACATAATTCCTTTTCTCTATATTCCTTGTTCCTACAACACTTGTTATGCTGTGGTTTACAGCCCTACGTGCTTTCCTCACCTTTCCCCTGTGATTTTGGTTCTTTGCCTTCTTTGGTCTTTGGATTCTACATTATAAAAATTTAAAGAACAGAACCCTAACAATAACATTCTGTGTCTCATCAAGCTTTCTGTAGATCCCTTGTGCATACCACAGTGCCATGGACAAAATGGACCTTTGACAATGGGGCCAGGAGGGGAGATGGAGAGACAGAAAGCCTAGAGCAAGTGAAAAGAAAGTTGTGTTAGTTTATGAATTTTTTCAAATATCTTTGCTTGGAAACTTTACAAGAAAAATCTTACACATTACAAGTTTCTACCTTTTGGATTATTATACACAATAGCAAAACATTAACATGGACCAAAGTATTTTTAAATTAATCATGTGGTTAAATGGATGGTCAAACACAGTTGATTACCAAATAACAGAGTATTGTTAGAAGGTCAATTAAGTGCCAGAAAGTTTTATTTTTATCTGGAATCCTTGGCACTTGGTTCAACCAGAGTCTTGTAGGCTAGAACTAAGCTCTTCATTCACGGAGCTGGAATGATGATGGTGGAGAATAAAGTCACTATATGGTGAACACTTTGGATTTGATAACAGATTGGAAGTTAGAAATGACTTAGGTAGGTGAGGGGTAGTGACAAGTTGTCACAAAGACCGGATTCAAGAGCAAGGTACCTCAAGGCTCAATGAACAAAGAAAACTCATACTCATAGGAAAATAAGGAGGAAACCCATCTGAGATAAGAAGTTTGATCCTCAGGGTCTCCCCTCCCTGTACCATTTAATTTTTGTTTCAGGTATTAATATATGACACAGCTAGTTTTCCTTCTCTCAACTATTATTACAAGTGTGAGAAATAAAAGCATTTTTTATTTCTTTAAATTTTCAGATTATCTGGTTTTACATTGTTTGTTCTTTATTCTGAGAATTCTTAGAGTAAGTGTGCTGATGGGTATTATAATCTTATAAGTCAAGTTTTAAGATTATGTGCAATGGAGAGTTGATGATGTAAGTGAGAGTTTCTTAACATACTAAAGTGACAGGGAAACACACAGGTGTTAAAATCTTCCATGGATTTGAAACTCTTCCAGTAGATATGTGTGCTTTGTCATAGCTCTTATTGGTTCCCTATATCTGTCCGTGTGTGTGTGTGTGTATGTCCTTTTATTGCCACCTCAATGGCTTCTTTTTGTACTCATTATTTTCTGTCATCACTGCTTTTACATAGTGTGGACATGTGACAAGAATATATACACCCTAGCCTCTGCCGAGGTAACAGAAACTCCCAAAGGTCATGAGTGCCATCTTGAGCCTTTTTCCCATATGGCTTATTTGCAGTAGGTGAAAGCCCAGGGCCCATCCCCTTATGACACTAACTGAGAAGTTCCCAGGTGATGGGAAGGCAAGAGAATGGAATGTAACTTAGGGCCATAAGCAGTACCAAGGATAAATCTATGAGTTCACAATCCAACTTCTGGAGAACATTGCTACTAGAGCAATGTTACATCAGAGCTGTGAATTTGTTCTACACTAAGTAAAGTAATCCAGATTTGCTATCCTCACTTCATTTCATTCCTTTGAATATACTGCTCCCTCTATTAGAAGTCCTCTTTCATGCCTTCTTTACCTTAGTAACTTCATTCTTAGACTTATTTCAAATATGATCCTTGTTAATGTTCCTTGTGTTCAACAACTGCTAGTTGGATGCTTGGCTCTACCTGTGTTTGGCTAGGTAGGATAATGCTCCCCCATCCCCAAAAGATGTCCATGTCCTACTCTGTGGAACATGTGCTTATGATATGTTACATTGCAAGAGGGAATTAAGGCAGCAAATGGAATTATAATTGGCTGACCCTAAAATATTATCCTGGATTTTCCGGGTAAGCCCAATGTAATCAGAAGGGCCCCTAACTGGAAAAGCAGGAGACAGAAGAGTATGAAAAAAAATGTGGGGCCCCTGGGTGGCTCAGTGGGTTAAAGCCTCTACTTTTGGCTCAGGTCATGATCTCAGGGTCCTGGGATCGAGGCCCGCATCGGGCTCCCTGCTCAGCGGGGAGCCTGCTTCCCCCTCTCTCTCTCTGCCTGCCTCTCTGCCTCCTTGTGATCTCTCTCCCTCTGTGAAATAAATAAATAAATAAAAATCTTTAAAAAAAATTTGATGGACAGTTCTGGATTTGGAGATTGTAGGGGACCATAACCAAGAAATGAGGGCAGCTTCTAGGTGCTGGAAAAGCAACGAAACAAATTCTCCCTTATAATCAACCAACATGGATTTTGTCCAGTGAGATCTAGTCTAGGCTTCTGACCTCCAGAACTCTAAGATAATAAATTTGTGTTGTTTGAAGCTATGAAACTTGTGATAATTTTTCACAGCAGTGATAGGAACCTGATGCACTGGGTAAGGAGAAACACCATCCAAAATTCTTTACTAGCATGCTTCCTCTACTAGCGCGTGAGTTCCCTAAGGCCAGAAGATAGGTATCTTTCTTCTTCTTCTTCTTCTTCTTCTTCTTCTTCTTCTTCTTCTTCTTCTTCTTCTTCTTCTTCATCTTCTTCTTCTTCTTTTAAGATTTTATTTATTTATTTGTCAGAGAGAGAGAGAGAGAGACAGAGACAGAGAGAAAGAGAGACAGAGAGCACAACGGGGGAGTGGCAGGTAGAAGGAGAAGTAGGCTCCCTGCTGAGCAAGGGACCTGATGCAGGACTGGACCCAGACCCTGGAATCATGACCTGAGCCAAAGGCAGACATGTAACTGACTGAGCCACCCAGGCATCCCCAGAAGGTAAATGTCTTTAACTCTTGCAGCCCCAGGATCCATCACGCTACATAATAATTTCTGATTCAGAACAGTTAAAGAAGAGAGAGAGTAAAGTGGAAATTCTGACTGTATGTTTACATCTCTGTGTTAATAAATATTCTTACAGATAGACTACCTGAGAGTATGGGCTATGGCTCAAATATGGGTGTCAAAAGACTAAATAACAATTTCTCATCAGTGGTTTTGATGCTCTGTTCTATGTGAGCCTAGTGATTCATTTTCAAAACTGTTATTTAGAAGATAAGGCCTCTACCAGCTACATAGCTGGAAAGATCTGGCAAAATACAATTATGGGATATGACCAAAGCCATACTCAAGGATAATATTGTAATAATACATTAAACAGAAATAATGTTCATTAATTAGAAAGAGACAAGAAAAACTTTTGTTATTTGAAAATAATGTAATAATACACCCAGTAATTCTATAGAAATCAACTGAAACTAATAGCTGAACTAATAGCATTTTGTAAAGTGGCAGGATAGCTAGTATAGAAAAATCAGTAGCTTTCCTTTAAGTTATCAAAAAGAATCCAGGACATACTAAAAAAGAAAAGAATGAGTCCACGGCTGTTCAAAACACATAAACATCTTAGAAATAGCCTATGTGGAAAAACTATAAACTTATAATTAAGCCACAGAACCTTACAAAGATAAAAGAAGCTTTCAATAAACTATATATAAAATATATAAATATATATGCACATAAGCATATCCCATATTCCTCTAACCCCTTGCTCCTAGAATGGCTGCAATGACTGGAAACAACAACAAATTCATTTATATAATTAGTGAAATTTCCAATGAAGTGCTGTACCACTTGTCAAAAAATCCTCCTAGAGTTAATCTAGAAGAATAAATGAGAATAGATAAGACATACGTGAAAAAGCACAGTAATAGAGGCATAGTTATTTTATAATATATTAAAACATAAAGTTACAATAATTAAATCATTAGATACTAGGGAATATACTAACAAAATGATTTATTTTTTTTTTATTTTTTTTNCATAAAGTTACAATAATTAAATCATTAGATACTAGGGAATATACTAACAAAATGATTTATTTATTTTTTATTTTTTTTTATTTTTTTTTTTATTTTTTTTTTTAAAGATTTTATTTATTCATTTGACACAGAGAGAGAGATTACAAGTAGGCAGAGAGGCAGGCAGAGAGAGAGGAGAGAGAAGGAAGCAGGTTCCCTGCTGAGCAAAGAGCCCGATGTGGGCCTCGATCCCAGGACCCTGGGATCATGACCTGAGCCGAAGGCAGCGGCTTTAACCCACTGAGCCACCCAGGCGCCCTAACAAAATGATTTAAAAAATGTTTATGCTCCTAAAGTAGATGTCCTTCTTTGTGTGTGTTTCAATCTACAATATAACAGTGAGAACACTTGAAAGATGTGGAAAATGACCAATCACTCAATAAAGCATCATGCAAAATTTGCTTATATTTTTTCTAAAGCAAGTTAAATATTTGTATTATAGCCATACATCAAACAATCTTATTAAACTGAGGACAATTATGAACAATTATGGTACTTAATGTCAAGGTGGAAAAGGAGTCACTAAAGTGTAAAAGTAAGGGGAAAAGTACACATAGATAGTAATATCTGAAACTTTTATATTATGTAACTCCAAGGAATATAAAAATGGAAAAATGGGAAACATATTCATGACAAATAAAAGACCAATAACTAATATCATTTATACTAGGGAATTACTAAAAACCAATGAACAAAATATTCAACATTTCAACTGAGTTTCCAAAAGACATTTACAGAAATTTCACATATAAAAAGATATAAATCTTCAATAAGCAAGTATTAAATAAAGATATTTCCAACCTAACAGTAAATTAGAAAGAAAACAAGTTAAAAGAATACCACAATATGGTTTTACTTCTCTAACAACTGGGCAATATATACAAAACATTTCAATACTATTTGACCAGATTTGATTGTGATAAATTGTATGATTCTCTATGGGTAAAAATGTAAATTATCAAAAATATCTTGAAGGCAATTTGTCAGATTATTGTCATGAGACAGGAATATATATGAATTGTGATTTAGTAATTCCTTTTCTATAAATTTACCTTCCACAGATAAGCAGCATGCTTATAAACTTTGTACATAGGATGTTTGTTATGGTGTCATTCTTAAAATAACGAAATATTGTTGGCAACCTTACATGTACAAAAGTACAACAGGTGTTACACAACAAATAAAATGCATGTTTTGTGAAACATTTTTTGACAAGGGAAATTCTCTTAATGCAGTTTTTAAAAAAACATCGTGGGGTGCCTGGGTGGCTCAGTGGGTTAAGCCTCTGCCTTGGCTCAGGTCATGACCTCAGGGTCCTGGGATGGAGTCCCACATCAGGCTCTCTGCTCAGTGGAGAGCCTGCTTCCCCCCTCTCTGCTTGCCTCTCTATCTACTTATGATCTCTCTCTCTCTGTATCAAATAAATAAATAAAATCTTTAAAAAAAAGCATCATGATCTCAATTTTTTGTGTAATTTTATGTATTTTATATGTATATAAAATACATAAAAATACATAATACACACATATATATTTATATATGTTTTGAAATGTTAGGAGATAGGTTAATCCATTAAAAATAACCATCTGTGAAAAAAATAAAAAAAATAACCATCTGTGGTTGATGAGAGAAAGAAATTATTCTCTATCTTTCTCTATTTTCTAAATTTAATGTAGTGTTTTACCCATTAATTTTATAAGTAAAGCATACACACATATTTTTAAAAGAAAATACTGAAAAAAGTATTTATTATTAATGTTGCCCGTGGAGATGATGAAACAAAAAATTTTGAATTTTATCTTGGCACGCACTTCAAAAAGAGCCAAGTGAAGCATCCAAAAATAGATGCCAAAAATAGAATTAAATAGGATAGTAAAGGAATTTATATACTGAATCTTGCACTATTAATTTGTGGTTCTAGTAAACTTTTCACTTGCTTATAGGTCCCTGCAACCAATGCAGATTTTAAGAGGGTAGGGGGACACCAATTGTATAAAGAAACCTTGGATCTCATCTGACCATAACAAAAAAAAAACCACCTTGATATTTGGGTCAAAGAGCACAGCTGTGAATTGTCACATTGGTTGGGTGTCAATCCAGAAAATTCTTCCTAGAGGAAATTATGGAGCAAAAAGACAGGGTGCCGTGGAAACCTGACGAATTTTTGAATATAATGGCTGAATGAGAAGAACAAAGAAAAATAAAAAAGAACTTAATATTTGGAATTCTTTGTTGAACATGTTATTTTGTAAAAAGCAACAAATCATTCTGAGTTTTGACCAATGAACATGGCCCAGGTCTTTTTAGTTAGCACTCAATTAAACTCAGCTGAGATATCAGAAAATGAATTATACTATTCATTTAAGAAACAAGAAACAAGAGCAAGAAAAAATAAAACAAAATAAGAAATTTTTTAAAATAAGAAAAAAGTCTTTAAATTTAGAAAGAATGAAGAAAAATTCAAATTAAAATTACATCGTGGATATTAGAAAATATGGCATGTTTCCCTCAAATAGTTCTGTAGTGTTTTTTTTTTTTTCATTGTATGTTAAATTTCCCAATGGCTGTTGGACTCTTCAAATGATGGTAAGCATACAGGGAAAATATAGATAATTGCCAATTTGGGGAGTAAACAGAATTTTAGTTTATACTTGCTAACTTCTTTCTTATTAATTAAGTAAGCTAATAATGTTTAAATGTTTAAAAACTCTGTCTTTGGAATTTAGAAGTCACAGAGAGAAATTCTACTGAAGAAAAATAATGTTGGAAACATTTCACTCCTTTGAAGAGTATTCCAGAGATTAGGGGGCTGTGTACTTTGCTTTCTCTCCAAGTTAGCAGGATAATAAAGATGATTTTGCTTTTGCAGATGTTTAAAGACATAATGCCAAAGACAAATTTTCAACTGGAACCCCCAAGAAATGTCACTTCTGTGTCTTGCCAAGAGAGATCTAGCGTTCTCTCTACATAAACATCTGCTGGAAAAAATTTAAAGGCAGGCATTTTAAATAATGATGTGTGTAGCTTCATGCTTTTAATAAGCTAGGAAAATAATGAAAATGAATTTGTGATACATTCCCTCCCCAAGCAACTTTTCTTCACTGACATGCATCAAACTGGAGGATCAGAAAGTGAAAACATGAACATTGTATTGGATGGAAATGGTTAAAACATTTCTGTGAATTGTCTATCAATCATACCTGAGAGACGCTCGTAAATCACAGCTTCCTTTAACTCCAGAAGCTCCACCAGTTCGTTGTTATGCTTACTTGTTTGTGGCAATTATGTTATGTTTATATTTACATAATAATTGGATTTTCTATTAAATTAAACCAAGAAACCCTCAAAAGCGAGAGTCAGGGAACCATAAGTTAGCTATACAACCTGAACAATGCAAATTCATTTGTAGTTAGAATGGAAACTTCATCTTGTTCAAACCAACGTCGATGTTTGGGGATAATTCTCTGTAGGAAATGCGAGATATATAGCCAGGCTCTTTAAGGTTCCAAGAAAGAGACACACATGGACTGCCTTTGGTAATAGGTGTTTATTGCAAGGATACACTAGAATGTAATTTAGCAAGAAATGTTCTCTCGTAGCTCCTCTGGGTTTCACTGCTTCAAAGAATCAGAGGTACTGCAGGCATCAGGAAGTGGGAAGACAATTTAGTGTAAAATAGCTCAGTGTCTTTTGGATTAAAAACTAAGCTCAAAATGATCTGCCTTCTCTCCCATTAATCAACATTTTTACTTTCCCCAAATAACTGATTGCTTGATAGCTTTGCCACCATCTAAAAAAGGAGTATTCCCTCATTAAGACTTTCAGAGCACCTGAGCTCTAGGTACTCATGTATCAGTCTCTAGATGGAAGGTTTGGATTTTCTTGATACATGGAGTTCAAGAAGTTGGTGACTGATTCAGTGAAGTAATGGTTTGGGTTTTTTTAGAAGTTAGCAACAGCCATAGTTAAAAAAGTTCTTCTGGAGTCTTCTTGCAGCATATTCAATAAATTAATAGTGGATTAAAATGCATAAAGCAAGTATTCAGTGCACATACCTTCAAATAGAACTCATGAGTGTCACCTGAAGCTAGCTTCAGAGACATAGATGCTACACTAAAAAACAGAATTAGTTAATAGTACTTCCCAAATGGTGGCATGAAAGCTCCCTGGACACTCTCCCCAACAAAACAGTAATTAAATTGGTGAAAATTCTGAGGAAACAATTATTTGTAGTTTATGGGAAGTGCCCTAAAGGCATATAGCAAATGGGTAAATATTCATTCAAGAATATCAACTAAAACTCAGTAAGAACAGTGAGAGTCTGTGATGCTGGAGCCTCCACCTGCTCCCTTCATGCTGCTTTTTTCCTTGAGCTCCCTATTAGAGAAGGTCTACCCCCAAGGCTCTACTCTGGATCAGTTTAGAAGATGAGGGAGTCCTTGAACGCATTCCTCATACCACCTACAGAATGATCACTGACACAAAAGGCGTGAGTACAACTTTTGAGAAAACTGTCTCTATGATAACTTATTCTGACCTGAGGGTAGCTCCTAGGAATCCAGACATAAAACTTTCTGGTAATCTGGAAGACTGTGTGCATGCTAAAGTTCATGCGCTTTCAGAAGAAATCAGAGGGTAATTCCAAGCTACTAGCCACCAGCTATACATAGCTTGAGTGAATAAGTAAACAAATAGATAAGTAAATAAGTAAACAAACAACCTGAATTGTGATAGCAGCTTTTAAGCTACACACATATCCAGTGGTAAAAGGTAAAATTCATCTGACTAAGTGGGTGTAGGGCATGTAAATATAGTCTTTGATGAATAAGTGGTTTTTGCTGCTCCAGGAGCAAAGCCAGGTGGCAAGAAAAAAATAAGGGTAAAAATCTGAGTTGGGATGGAAGAAACCTCATACTGTCTGGGAAATAGATTTGGCAAAATTAGTTCAGCAAAATCACTAAACAAAGAAGCAAACAACCAAGCAAAAAGCAATGTGTGGGTGAAGGGAATCAGTATATAGAATTGCCAGAATATGTAATTTAATTTTTTTGTTTTCAAAAACAACCAAAAAATGAAGCCTACAAAAATACAGGGAAGTGTCAATCAAAAAGGAAAAACAAAAACAAAAACAAAAACAAAACAGGTAATGGGAAATATCTTTACAGAGGTACATTTTGTGGACTTAGACAAATATTTCAAAGCAATTATTATAAATATATTCAAAGACTAAAGGAAACCATTCTCCAACAATTAAAGGATGGTATAATGACAATATATTATCAAATAGCATTTATCAGTAAAGATATAGAAATGTTTTAAAATAATCAAATGGAAATTCTGTCACTAAAAGTGTAATAACCAAAATAAAAATTTACTAGCAGGGCTCAACAGTAAATATGAGCAGGCAGTAAAGGAATCAGCAAATTTGAGGACAGATTCAGAACACATCATGCAACCTGAAGAATAGAGAGAGGAATGAAAATAACAACAACAAAAATAGGGCCTCTGAAAAATGCAGGACAATAATACACTCACATACACACGATGGAAGTACTAGAAGTAGAGGAGAGAGAGAAAGGGACAGGGAAACTATTCAAAGAAATAATGGATGAAAACTTCTAAAATTTGATGAAGACATTAATTTAAACATCCAAAAAAGAACAATGAACTCTCAGTTGGATAAAAGGAAGGAGATCCATCAACATCCAGACACATAATAGTGAAAATGTTAAAAATCAAAGATAAAAATAAAAATTTGAAAGCAATAAGAGATAAAGGACTCATGTACCAGGATTTCCCACTATGATTAATGACTACTTCCATCAGAAACAATTGGAGGTCAGAAACAGTGGGGTAGCATATTCAAAGTGGTGAAAGTGAAAATAACTGTCAACCAAGTGTCATATATCCAACAAAATTCTTTTCTAAAAAATGAAGGTAAAGTAAATACTTTCTAGGCCAAATAAAACCCAAGGTAATTGTGTCTACTGGACCTGCTTAATAAGTACTAAAGAAAGTTCTTCAGATTGAAAGCATGTAACACCACTCAGTATTTCAAACCCATGTGGTAAAAACAAAGAGTATTCAAAAGATAAGTATGTAGGCAATTACAAAAGACAAGGTAATTGCCCATTTCTTCCCCTTTCTTCTCTTAACTCATTTAAAAATGATTAGCAAAGGGGCCTCCTGGGTAGCTCAGTTGGTTAAGCATCTAGCTCTTGATGTCAGCTCAGGTTGTGATCTCAGGGTTGTGAGATCAAGCCCCACATCTGCTCCACACTCAGCAAGGAGTCTGCTTGAGATTCTCTCTCTCCCTCAAACTCTCACTCTTTGCTGATGACATGTTACTCTATGTGGAAAACCCAAAAGTCTCCCCTCCAAAACTGTTAGAACTCATACAGGAAATCAGTAAAATGGCAGGATATAAAATCAATGCACAGAAATCAGTTGCATTTCTATACACAAACAATGAGACAGAAGAAAGAGAAATTAAAGAGTCAATCCCACTTACAATTGCATCCAAAACCATAAGATATCTAGGGGTAAACCTAACCAAAGAGGAAAAGGATCTATACTCAGAAAACTATAGAATACTCATAAAAGAAATTGAGGAAGACACAAAGAAATGGAAAAACATTCCATGTTCATGAATCGAAGAACACATGTTGTTAAAATATCTATGCTACCTAGAGCAATCTACACATTCAATGCAATCTCTATCAAAATACCATCAACTTTTTTTCACAGAACTGGAGCAAATAATCCTAAAATTTTATGAAACCAGAAAAGACCCCAAATAGCCAAAGAAATGTTGAAAAAGAAAACCAAAGCTGGTGGCATTGCAATTCTGGACTTCAAGCTCTATTACAAATGTGTAACCATCATAAGACAGTATGATACTGTCATAAAAACAGACACATTGATGAATGGAACAGAATAGAGAACCCAGAAATGGATGCTCAACTCTATGGTCAACTAATCTTCAACAAAGCAGGAAAGAAGATCCAATGGAAAAAAGACAGTCTCTTCAACAATTAGTGTTGGGATAATTGGAGAAACACTTTAGATTCAAAGATGAAAACCACAATCTGAAACAACTTGCAGACTATAACTACAAAAGACCTGGAATGGCTATGCTAATATCAGAAAAGATGGGCATCAAGCACAAAATGTTGCTAGAGATAAAGATAGATATTTTACAATACTAAAAGGGTAAAGACATCAGAAGGATATAACAAATATAAACATGTATGTACCTAGTAACAGAGCCCCCAAATACTGGAACCAATACTGACCGAATTAAAGAGAAATACAGCCAATTCAAAACTAATACTTGGAGACTTCATTCCCCACTTTCAATAATGGATACAGTGGTGAAAGTAGAATATCAACAGGAAAATAAAAGGCTTGAACAATGGTTTAAATCAACCAGACTTCGCAGAGACCTCCACCCCACAAGAGCAATACATACATTCTTTTCAAATGTCCATGGAATGTTCTCCAGGACATAACAAATGTTAGGCCATAAAGTAAACCTCAGTATTAAAAAAAAATCTAAATTAATACAAAAAGTATTTGTTCAGCTCACAATAAAATGAAAATTTAAATTAATAATAGAAAGATATTTGGGAAATTAATGATTATATGGAAATTAAAGAACACAGCTAATTAACCAATAAGTCAGAGAAAAAAATCACAAGGGAATATAGTAAATGCTGTGATATGAACTGGAAAGTATACACACCAGAATGAGTAGGATGTAACTAAAACTGTTAAGAGGGAAATTTACAGGGGTATCTGGGTGGCTCAATCAGTTAAGTATCTGCCTCCTGCATCAGGCTCCCCAGTCAGCGGAGAGCTTGCTTCTTCTACTTACTTTGCCCCTCTCTCTGCTTGTGCTCCTATGTTCTCTTTCTCTCAAATAAATAAATTTTTTTTAAAAGAGGGAAATTTATAGCTATTAATGCCCATCAGGAAGAAAAAGAAGAAAGATCTCAGATGAATAATCTAAACTTCTACCTAAAGAAAATAGAAAAAAGACAAACTACACACTAAACTAAAAAGACAAACAAGTAGAAGGCAGAAAATAATAGAGATAAAAGAAAAAAAATGAAACAATAGGAAAAAATAAACAAACATTATGAATGTAACCAAATATTAATTCTTGTGAAAGATCAATAAGATTGACAAAACGTTAACTGGAGTGACAAAGAGAAAGGCAGAATCAGACTGC
This sequence comes from Ailurus styani, assembly GCA_002007465.1. Lineage (NCBI taxonomy): Eukaryota > Metazoa > Chordata > Mammalia > Carnivora > Ailuridae > Ailurus > Ailurus styani. The sequence continues at coordinate 55,249 of LNAC01001527.1, read as the reverse complement.
TAAAACCAGACTGACAATCTTGCAAATATAAAAATGGTTCAAAGGGAATGGCACGAATGATTGTAGGATGACAAGTCAGATACCTTGATGAAATGGACAAATGCCTAGAAAGATACTACTTACTTAATTTGACTAAATAAAAAAAATAGGGAACATAATTAGATTATATTGTGTAAATATATTGAATTTGTAGCCAAAAGATCCCCCTAAACTCACACAAATCCCAGGCCCAGATAAATTCACTGGTGAATCCCCTGAACATTTAAATAAGTGTTAACACCAATACTTGCAAACTTTTCATGAAAACAGGAAAAGAGAGAGCACTTCCCAAATAGTTCTAGGAGGCCAGTATTACTCTGATACCAAAATCAAACAAAGACGTCAGAAGAAAAAAGATTATAGGTCAATATTTTTTTTTTACAAATACAGATGTAAAATCTTCGACAAAACACTAGCAAACTAAGTCCAGAAACATATAAAAATAATCATAAATCACTTAATGTAGTGTATATACCATACTAGTAGGACAGAAGACAAAAGCAAGTTATCTAAATAGATTCAGAAAAAGCATTCAGCAAGATCCAACAGACTTTCGTAATAAAAAGGCTCTGCGAATAGGAAGAGAATGGAACTTCCTCACACTGATAAAGGACATCTATGACCAGCCTAATTAATGTGAAAATTAATGTGAAAATTAATGGTGAAAGACAGAGTGCTTGCCCCCTGAGATCAGGAACAAAACAAGGACACCCACTCTCACCTTTTCCATTCAGTATATACTGTAGATTCTAGCCAGGGCATCAGGTGAAAAAAAAAAAAAAGAAAAAAGAAAAGAAAGTAATAAAAGTCATCCATATTAGAAAGGAAGAAGTGAGACTCTCTCTATTAGCTGATGACATGATCTTGTATACAGAAAAATGTAAGAAATTCACAGAAATAATATCAGAACTAATAAATGAGTCCAGCAAGTTTGCAGGAGACACAATTAATATATAAAAACGAATTATATTTCTATACAGTTGCATTGAACACTGAAAATAAAATTAAGACACAGAAACTTGTACAGAAAAGTTTTATTAGAAAACTATCAACACACTAATGAAAGTTATGGGCAGATGGCTACCTGGTCTTGCATTACATTAAATGAGAAACTCAAATTTAGGCAGAGTGTAGATATTCTAATATGTCTGAAAAAATTATATATAAATTTGGAAGTTTAGAACCCAAATCAATCCAGATCTTTTGGATTAGACCGTAATTTCAGATAGGAATTTGGAGAATACATTATATTCCATTCCCCAGATATTTAACAGAACCATGTTTTAAAAGACAACTCCTGCACATTTAGAATAGTTTCAGAGTTGGTAAAAAGAACAGATTTTTTTTAAAGATTTTATTTATTTATTTGACAGAGAGAGATCACAAATAGGCAGAGAGGCAGGCAGAGAGAGAGAGAGGAGGAAGCAGGCTCCCCGCTGAGCAGGGAGCCCGATGCGGGCCTCGATCCCGGGACCCTGAGATCATGACCTCAGCCAAAGGCAGAGGCTTTAACCCACTGAGCCACCCAGGCGCCCAAAAGAACAGATTTGATTACCAGGTGGGAATAGAGTGGTGGGATGGTCATTCTCTTAATGGATAGGAGAATTCTTCATCAGAGTGATTGGGACATTTGGCCAAGAGCCATTTTTAAGAACTGCAAATCAAGTCACACCCCTTCTCTGCTTCCAAGCATCCAATGGCTTCTCATCACACTTCAGTTAAAGGCAAAACTCCTAAAGGCACCTACAACCAGACTCCTGCAAGACTCAGCTTTTCTTTGTTTTCTGGATCGGCGTGTTCAGCCATGCTGGCCTTCTCCCAGTAGCTAATACTCACCAAGCTCGTTCTTTCCTTGAGGTTTTGCCCTTGCTCTTCCCACTGCCTGGAGTGGTCCTTGTAAAGACCCTCCTGTCGTTCTCTCACTTCCCCAAGGCCCTTGCTTAGACATGACTGTTCTCACTATTTGACCTGATATAACCCCCACCTCAACTCACATGTCCTCCACCCAATTTTCTTTCCTTCAATGGACTTACCACACCCTGAAGTTATATGCTACATAGGCTTACATATTTAGTTATTTGATTACTCATTTTCTCTCTCCCACTAGAATGTCATCTCCTTGAGGCTGTGGGTTTTCTATTTTGTTTACACCTCAGACCTAGTGGAGTCCCAGGTACAAAACAGATACCCAATAAATATTCGGTAAATGGATTAAATTGGGATCATCCTATGTAGTCTGCTGCATTTGAGTGAAGAATTTGAGAGGTTAGCTATTTATTTATTTATTTTTGATTTGGCCCCTTAGGTTTTTAATGAATGGCATGAAAACCTGGGATCAGTGAGCCTTAAAATGAGAAAATATTTCAGGAATTGAAACAGCCTTGACTGTTGGGTTAAGAAAGTCCCAGAGAAAAGATTCTGGTACAGAAACAAGAGGTTTCATAATATAAGTAGTATTCTTTTTATTATGAAATCAGATCCATTTCACTACTGTTTTTATCCTCGAGAAATATAGAAAACCAAAAGCCCTAAGCTTATAGATATTACAAAAAGACCTTCAAAAAGTGCCTTATTAGATTACATATGTGCATATTTGTATATATACATTTATATACATATACATATATGTCCAAACATATATTTACAACTACACGCACACACTGAAGACATGCTTAGCCCCCACAGTGGAATCAGATACATCTGGTCCAAACCTGGGCCCTGCCATTTCCTAACTGTTTAAACAGGTTATTTGACTTCAATAAGACTGAATTGGCTCCTCTTTAAAATAGGGATCAAGCCTAATTCACAGGAATGGTGTGAAGGATAAATGCTATAGTGAAAGTTAAGTGCTGGGCACAGTGCCTTGGACAATGGATGCACTCAATAAATAAGAATTCATTGTTTTCCCTGCAGAACCTTCTAGGCTTCGATTTTCCTCTCTTTAAATCTTTCTCAGCTTTATAAAACACATGGCCATTGAATCCGAATCTTCCAGAGTCCTGTTTCTTCTCGCAGATTTCTCCCAAGTACTACAAATTTACCTGAGATGTGACAGGTACATAAATTTGGTGAGTTGGCCCCTCCGAACAAAATAAATAAAAAGAAATGAAACAAATTATGGAAATCCTCATGCAATCTATTTCTGGTGGAAATATTTTATTAGGTTTTCAAAGAGAATCTAAAAACAATATCCAGTGGAGGAGCGTGTGCTTCCCAGGTAAGTAACCAGAGGAGCACGTGTTGTAATATATTGAGTTTTGTTCAGACGGAAATGCCTTCAGGATGCTGTCGTGATGTGAAATTTTCAAGTGGACAGAGAAGGGGGCAGAAGTTCTGACAGAGCGTGAATTGTGGCCTGCTAGCCAGGATCCAGATGCTAGCCAGGATAGAACTTTAGCCCATAGTCTACGGTGGAAAAAAAAACCTCAGGAAATTCTTTAAATTTAATATTTATCCTATCATACTGTTTCATTCTGGTTTACTTACTGAAAGCCTCAAGTGTGTTTAGCCTAACACTTTCCATAGCATCGACAAAAATTCAAATGATCTGTCGTTTCCCTCTTTTCTGTAACAAATGGGGAGGAGGGATTATCAGCCCCTTCCTGAGTCTAAAACACCTCCGCAAAGCAGAGACAAGACAGTAATTCATACAGGCTTCAATATGCTGGTGCATCTAGAATACATTTGAAAGGTCTCCTGGAGCAGGATTAAAAAAAAAAAAAAATGTCATCAACTGAAACACTGCTCAGGCTTTATCTTGGGCAACCATCTTCTTCAAAAGACTTACCGGGCTGAGAAAATGACTCTATAGAAAGGTTGACTCTTCAGTTTCATGGAATATATTTCTTGTCATTCCAAGAAGTTTTTGTAAATCATGTTTTTTTTTTCTGATTTCACTGTGAATCTGTACATCAGTGTGTCTCTTCTCTGTTTTTTCCTGCATTACCTCTGCAGACAAAAAAAATAAAAAATAAAAAAAAAAGTGGGCTGGAAGCATTTAGCAAGTTGCTAAAATGCACTGCTTAGAAGCTTACTAACACCCTGTTCTTTGACTTTAGGTAACTGTCACCCTAACCCCGAAGATGAATATTCTCCCAGGGAGGGGAGGGGGCTGTTTGATTTCTACAGCAATGCCTCCTTGAGAGTTGGAAGGTCCTGAATTTAGTGAAGTGTCTGTGAACTGTGCCCTCCTCCCTGCAGGGACTAAGAGATGTACCCTACAGAGTAATTTTATTAGGGCCTAAAGACCAGTATCTCAGTCTCAGTGGCTGAAGCCTTTACTTTACCCCTTCCCCTGTGTCTATGTGCAGATATGTTTATTTGTTTGTATAATTTTTTTTTTGGCTTCAGATTGAGAAAATGCCCCTCTGGGAGAAATTTCTATAGATTTAATATGTAATCTTGTATGGGCCTTTTATCAATAACCTCAAACCCATTAAAAAAAGTTTTTTTTTAAATCATGTTTTGCACATTTTACAGTCTATAAGAAGTCAAACACCCAGAAGTAACATCAATATCATTATTTCCCTGTGGAAATATGGTGAACATTATAAATTCTGCTTACTTGAAAACATGCCAATACTACACATTCTTAAAAAAAAAATGAGTTTGGGGCGCCTGGGTAGCTCAGTTGGTTAAACGTCTCACTCGATTTTAGCTCAGGTCATGATCTCAGTGTGGTGAGATCAAGTACCCCCACTGAGCCCTTCCTGGGCTTCTCTCTGGCTGTGGTGTCTGCTTAAGATTTTCTCCCTTTCTTTCTGCTTCTCTGCCCTCCCCACTCTCTCTTAAAAAAAAAAAAGAAATGTATATATATATATATTTGTTTTAGAGTTAGTATTTTGTAAATATAGTTTTAATATTAGTCCCCAAATCTGAAATCCCTACCTTTATCACTCATTTACAATGCATTGTACCAAAGAGATTTCCATATCATCATGGAACTACCTAAATTTTCTAGTTTACAACAAATTATACACCATCAATGATATGTGTTAAAACAAAAAAAAAACAATTTACTATAAAGTATTAGAAAGTTATCTTAAAGACTCTATACTATACATTTTTTATAGGTTATTTTTAAATTGCAGAGTGTGGGAGGGTGGAAGAAGAAAAACAAAAAAAAAAGAAAATATTTCCTTTCCTTTTGCTCTTTCTTCAAATTGAGGAGAAAAATGTTGAGAAGAAAAACAGCTTTTTCAGAAAGTTTTAGTACAGTGATCCATAAATAATGTGACTATCTTTTCACCTTGGTGGCCCCTTGAATGTTGGATCTTGGACTCAATAATGGAGCCACCACAGTTTACATATTAGTATTTTCTAATAAGCAGACTAAAAAAGAAATCAAGGGAGAAACTATAACATGAAAGTTACCAAGGGAGGAAAAAAAAATCATGTCCCAATCTCTCCAAATGTATTGATATTCTTTGGACTGATAATAATAAAGAAAGCATTACATGTTTAGTTCCAGAAATTCTCCATTTCCATTATTGCTGGAAAAGCCATCTAAAAAGCACTTGAAGTTGATGATGTATGTTGTTTACTCTCTTGAAAAAACATCCTCTCCAAATAGGGGGAAAGGTTAGAAATGATTTGTACTGCATTGATCAATTTATCCGAGTTGTCTTTCGACAGATTGTATTAATGGAACTTCATTTTCTTTTATTCAGTTGACGGCCAATTTTTTGTTGTCTCTTAAAAAGATCAATGAACATGTCTCGCCATCTTTTCACAAAACAAGATGATTTTCCCCTTAAACTTTAAAAAAGACTTTATTATTTTGTTGTAATAGATTTTTGTCTCCCTCTTTTTGCTTTCAACCCCCTGTGGTGAGTTTTCTAATGCCTGCCTTTTCTTTTATACCTCTTTGTAGTTTTGACTTCAATACCTTGAATTTCACTTCTTTTCCGCATCATTCTGGGTGCCACAGATATCTTCAGGGACAGCAGCTTCTCCCCACTTTGAGCTGCACTGGGAGGACAGGCAGATGTTCACCATGCGATGCAGAAACACACTGTAAATGAGCTCCTGCAAGGACAAGAATGCATTTCGATTGAAGCATGATGCAACACATGTTTCAAAGTCTTTAAAAATGAAACTTGCGGCTTTTACCAAGGCCAGGTGGGAATAGCTGATTATTTTTCCATGCAAGGAGGATAGGGGGCCTAGTACCCCTCATTTGCCATTTCTTGACATTTAGAGTATGTTGCTATGAATGTAAATGCATCTTTCTAGCTGATGGAAACATTCTTTTTTTTGTTTGTTTTGTTTTTATTGCAAGGGAAAATATGAAGAGTTAAAAGGCAGTAAAACTCAATTTATCTACCTGGCTCTTCCCAGTAGAGGCCGATCCTTGGTTCCTTCCACTCCTCTTCTGCCCTCTTATAATTACCCCCACAATCCCATCTTGGGCTAACACATTGCCAGCCGCATGGCATTTGTAAAGAGTAGTGGTGCTTGGAGAGAATTGGCACCTTCAGAAGGTGTTTTTTTCTTTTTTTCCCCAGATCTTGAATAGCTTCAGAAGCCCTGTGATATGTACTAACTTCTTCCAACCCTCCAAAAAAATTAATAAGCACAGGATGAATGACTTCAAAGCTTTTTCAACACAGGTATTAAACACAGGGAGTATAAATGTGTACATCTTGAAATACAGTATTTCACTGCTTCATTTTTATAGACTCAAAAACTTCCTTAACACAGATTTCATGGAGGAAAAAAAAGAAAAACAGTATTGAGACTCTCATGCATGGATTTCTTTACAAAGTCATTATAGCCAAACAGAGTAAAATGCTGATTCCTTAAATTTAGGGTCTCTTCCCAAAACCATCACTTACAGGGGAATAAGCTAGTCAGTATTAGGATGGATCATAAATCATTCCTCCCATAGCTCGTAGAGGAGGACAAGTGGACCTGGACTCCCCAATGGGGAGGAAGAAGGGCAGAGAGTTGTTTTTGTTTGTTTGATTATTTTGTTTTGTTTGTTGTAGTTGTTGTTGACTGTCATCATTATCACTCAAGTGGAACATCCGGGCATAATGCTATATTCTCCTTTCTTATTTAAGCCATGTGTATAATCGATCGACAAATCTCCCTGCTTCTCTTCCCTAAACATCTCATATCCATCACCTCTCCTCTTCCTTTTGCCATTTTCTCAGTTCAGGCTTGCGTCATTCCTCACCTGGATGACTGGACTAACCTCCCAACTTGTCTCATTTCCTCCAGCATGGCCCTGGGAGTGATCCCGCATACTTGGCCAAAATAAGCTTCCCGAACTCCAAATCTGATCCTGCCTTTGTGTTCCTCAAACTGTTGGACAGCCCAGCCCCTGTTAGTTAGTTGCAGGATGAAACTTACAAGATGAACATTTCTCCTAAGGGTCTCTCCAAGGCCCCTTTCCAGCTCCCCTCACAGGCACATGACGCTGCAGAAGTAGGAACCGTCACCAGCTCCTTTGTTCATCTGGACATTTTACTCCTCTGAACTTTAACATGTGCTGTTCCCCTGGCCAAGAATGCCCTTTTTCTCTTTCTCATCAAGCAATTTCCTACTGATTCTCAAAAGTAAAACAACATAAGCAAAAACGATGGAGCCAATGAGCACAAAACACCATCTCTAATAAAATATTGTTTTCTTAGAGGTCCCGGCTAGAGTCCTGAGTGCAACGAAGTGCTCCTTTCCTAGGATTTCAGAGCAGCCTCGATGAGGTCTTCACAGAATTGGCCACAGTTCTCTGATGATTGACTTAGTTGGAGCTGGAAGCTACCCAGTGCTGCTCTAGCTTTGATTCCCTAGTGGGAATAGGTGCATAGAAGACACTCAATATTTTTGAGTGTTAAAAGAGGGATTTGTACTCTACAACTGCCCTTAACAGGCTCCTCTGGTTAGAAATCACAGAAACAACTCAAAACTAATGTAGTACTGAAAGGGCATGCCTTATGAGAAAATCTGGTCATCATGGTTAGTCCATGAAGACCAGTGCCAGGGAGCATCAGGAAAGTCAAGTCTCTTTCCTCCTTCTCTCCGGGATTACATGCTCTCTTGTCTCTGCTTCTCTTTGCAGGTTTCACTCTTCTCTACCTGGTTTAAATGTGCTCAAGCACGTCCTAGCCACAGCTTTACAGAACATTCTAATGCAGACCCTTACTAGAGAGACACTGCTCAGAGCACTGAATCATCATGCCAAAGTCCTAGTTGAGAGAAACTGGTTTCTCCTCTGGATCTTGAGTAGTGTTTGCCCTTCCTAGGAAAGTGTAGCATCTGGCAGCAAAGAAATGGATTCATCATCTAGTACTATGGGTAGGGCAGTTGAAAGGGGGCACTTGTTATAGGAAGATGGTTGTAGGTCTATGGGTATCAAAACAGTGAATGACCAATTCTCAGTCTTATGTCCCAGTTTATGCCAATAACTTCAGAGGTCCTAGACTAGCAAGCCATCTGATCTTTCTGCTTAAAAATGTGCTTTTCTGAAGGCTACTTAGTATTTTACAAAGAGTTGATCCATGAAGTCCTTTTCCAGTCATACTATTTGGTGATGCTGTGCTTCCCTAGAACTACAGAGCCCACCTTCTTGGAGGCAAAACTGGTGGTCAGAAGGAAGAGAAACCTGTTAAGCAAGATTCACTGATAATGATTCAATATAAATAGTGACAAGGATAATGCAGTCCTAAACAAGTATGGGTGATTTATGTTCTTGTTAATTAGTACTAAAGATAAGGACCTAGTTGAGGATATTCATTGCTTAGGTGTTGAGTGCTCACTTGGGAACAAGTTCAACAACCCTTTTGTGAAGCAGTGTTACGGGTTAAATTGTGTTTCCCCTTCATAAAAAAAACATATAATGTAGTCCTTACCTCTATTACTTCAGACTGAGACCTTATTTGGAAATAAGATCATTGCAGGTGTAATTAATTAAGAAGAGGTCATACCAGAGAAGGTTGGGCTAATCCAATAGGACCCTTATAAAAGGGGAAAATTTGGACGCAGACACAGAAGGCTATGTGAGGATGAAGGCAGAGATCAAGGTGATGCATCTATAGGCCAAGGAACTCCAAAGATGCCCAGCAAGCCACCAGAAGCTAGAAGAGATGCGTGGAACATCTTCTTCACAACCCTCAGAGGGAACCAATCCTGCTGATGCCATCATATTGGACTTCCGGCCTCTAGAACTGCAAAAGAATACATGTTATGTTTTAGCCACTTAGTTTGTGGTAATTATTCAAAAACCATGATAAATTTGATAATTGAACATGAACTGGTCCAGTAAAAAGGACGTATGTGTTTAAGATATGCATGCAAAGTGTTCAGTTTACAAATTGAAGGCTAGAGTTTGGGAACTTGGTACTTCTGTGAATATTTCTTGGAAGGTAATTCTTGCCCCTCATTTCTTGCCCCTCATTTAATTTAACTCAACCTTAGGTCCCACAAAATTACCACTCCAAGAAATCCCCCATATTGATACCAAGGCATGCTTTCCAACCTCAGTTTTCTTATCTATAAACTAAACACATACAAGAAAATATGTCTTAGAGTTTATGGGAGGATTGAATGAGAAAAAAACATGTAAAATCTGTAGTCTGGTGCCTTGCACAGAGTAAGTGCACAGTAGAATTTACCTATTTTTTCTTCAAAGTCAGAAAGTATTTGTACTCCCTCAATTTGATACCCAATGTCTGAGATGGTTTCCTTGTTATATTTGTTGATTGAGCTCCATCTTTCTAAATAGATAATATTTCAAATAGATCTGTTTCCAAATAGATCACTTTGGGAAAGAGAGGATCATGAATTTCCATTCTGTGTTTCTTCCTGAAGTCCAGCATAATTATAAACACACAGTATATAATGCTTTTTGTACAAATATATGATGAATGAGGAGACTAATGGGTAAGGTAGATATGAACCTCCCCCGCCCCAAAAAAAAATCTAACCATTCCAGGGGCAGCTGGGTGGCTCAGTGGGTTAAAGCCTCTGCCTTCGGCTCAGATCATGATCCCAGAGTCCTGGAATCCAGGCCCGCATCGGGCTCCCTGCTCAGCAGGGAGCCTGCTTCCTCCTCTCTCTCTGTCTACTTGTGATCTCTCTCTATCTGTCAAATAATAATAATAAAAAATCTAACCATCCCAGATGGTTTAAGAGTCAGTTTGGAAACTGGCCCTATAACAATATTCTTAATTTTGAAGGTTCCAGGTGCATAGAAAAAGCAAACAAACAAACATGGACTTTGTAGTCAGTCAGTTTCAAGTTCTGTTTCTGCCACTAATTTGCTCTGGGGACTTGGAAGTGATTTAGCCTTCCTAAACTTCAACAGGCATCTCTGTAACATAGTGGCTCCATTGTGAAGATGGAGAAGATACACGTAAAGAACTTTGTAGAGTGCCTGACATTTAGTAGGTGCTCAGTAACATATGCTCTATGTTGGAACCCCAAGGAAATTAGATAGATGGATAGACAGATAGAGAGACAGATAGACTTTCACAAAATTGGTTTATGTGATTGTGGGTGGGGGTGCAGGATAAACATGTCTGGAATTCCTGGGGCAGGCAATCAGTAGGAGATGATAACAAATAGACTGGAAATGTGGGCATGGAAAAAAGTTGCTAGCCTCCCTGAAGTGTTGTTCAGTCATGTTGACCTATCAAATACCCTTACTCACACAAAGGAAGAAACAACTCAGTGAGCCTCAGTGGCTCAGTCAGGTAAACCTCTGACCCTTGATTTTCATTCAGGTCGTGATCTCAGGGTCATGAAACTGAGCCTTATGTCAGGCTCCATGTTCAACACAGAGTCTGAGTTTCTTCTCCCTCTCCCTCTGTCCCTGCCCCAGCTCATACTCTCTCTCTCTCTCTCTTTCTCTGTCTCTAAATAAATAAATAAAAATATTTTTTAATAAAGGAAGAGCAACTTTTGAATACAAGAAATCACTTCTCCTTACCTTCTATCATGGTAGTGATCATCTCAGATCGAACAAAATAGGAGCTCGATGCCCGTGCTGCACCTGCTTTCAAATGTCTCATCCTATATGCATAGCGTTTGTTTGCTCTCTCTACATACCTGAGCTTTTCTTTTTAACCAAGGTAATGCACGCTCACAGTTAAAAAAATAAAATTGTTTATGAAATTATCATGCGGAGAAATTGAAGAAGAAGGAGTGAGGGAAAAGGGAAAGAAGATAGAGTACAGGTGTAGAGAGCATGTAGGTATAAAGGTACAAAGTGCTACCTCTCACTTTCCCATCAGGAGCTACATAATGCAACCACGTAGAGAACTTTTTCCACTTTAAAGAGATCAGGGAGTCGAAACAAAACTAAATATTTGGTTGTCATGTTTCCTGGTGAGTCAATACAAAATTGTAACTTGGTTATGAATTTCCAGGAAAAAAAAATCCAGATTTTGCCATTAAGTCTAGAAATAGGAAGGTTTTTCAAAGAATCAAAGGTACTATTAATGCAGGGAGCAGAAATTTAAGGCTTTAAAAAAGCAAAGAGAAACAATAGGGGCAGTGGGAGAAGTCAGGGGAGGAAGATCTGAATCCTGGCTCAATATAGTGGATTGGACAAATGGAAGTCCAGTGAAAGTGAAGATAGTGAGCAGGAGGAGAATTTGCTGCAGGTGAGAGATTGTAACAGATTTCTGGAAGATGGAAAGCAGATGGCATATGTGGAGGGATGAGAGCTGCAGAGATATCCAAGATTGAGAATTTGTGCAGAACGTCCTGCAGCTGAGCACGCAAACTGTCCTTTCAGCCAAACTGAGCAAGGAACCTGTCCTTTCAGCCAAACACAGGGAGAACCACTAGCCTCAGGGTTGAGGGATATCTTATATAGGGATTAGAGATTGGTCTAAAAACAGAAATTAAAAGCCCGCCACACAAGAGCTGGGCCAGGTGTGCTGCTATTCACCTTTTGCACATACCTTGTACTCATAAGCCACAGACCTTTAGGCATTTGCTACTCAGTGGGTTTACTTAAAGAATTTAAATGAGCCATCTCAGGAGAATTTGGACTTCCAATGAGAGCTTTGATGCCCCAGAGTTAACCCAAGTCCTTCACCTCCTGGATTTGGGAGAGCCCCCAAGCTAACCAATTGATTGGTTTTCCACTCTCTAACTTGAAAGGGAAGGGAAGTTTCAGACTATCTCTGTGGATCAGACTACCAGCCAGCCTTCCAGCTAGGGAGCAAGGTGACAGACGAGGATACTCATGGCCATTTTCTTAAGCCATCAACCAAGCTCTTGATTCACAAATATGCCATTCCCATTGTTACAGTATCTAAAGCATTTCTAGGTTAGGGACAGCTTTGCTCACATCTGTTTATACCCAGTATCTAGCACAGGCTAGGTGAAGACAAAAATGTGAATCTTCACTTTTTCCTTTGAAGGCCAGATGCTTCCCACAGGGTGCCCATTTCACCATTGAGTCTTTCTGTTGTGTTTTTAAGAACATGGTTGTTGTTCATCCATTCATTCATTTAAGAGAAGTATTTATGGATTACTTATGACTGCCAAGCCTTTTCTACAGACCGTGACCAGAACTTCCATTTTAATATTAATCTATTGTGAAAACATTTTGGAGATGCCAAAAGAAAGTCACATGATTTAAAATAAAAGATGTCCTTATTTTCACTTATAGTTGTTTATATCTAATGGGGAAGAACATAATGATGGTAGCTGTTACTCTTTAAGATGAGCCAAACATTTATTTCCTTCTGGTTTTCAATCTCTTGCATTTCATCTGAGGATTATTCTTTATGTGTAAGAGAGAATGCATTTAAAAATACAGTCTTGAATTAAGACATGTTATCACAAAAGGATGACCAGTGAGTAATGAGGGCTCTGACATCAAGGACACAATGATCTTTGCAAATAACATTAAAAAATAAACACAAAAATGATTAGATGAACCATGGATCCCTGCTTTCCTCACTTACTACTTAGTGATTTTAGAAAGTTGTACCATGTTTTCTTCCTACCTTAGTGCTTAAGGCCTTGAAGTCAATTGTCACTCAAAAGGTGAGAACAGATGGTCAGATATTTTTGATAGCTCATCTTGCAACTCGCCAATAAAATGGAGGAGGAAAAACAAACCAAGGGAACAAGAAAACATGCTTGGTTGAATGAAGTGTTCTCACCATCACTGAGATACATTTCCAATAGTGATCTTAGCAACACAGACACAGAAAGCATCCTTGGCATTGCAAAGCCAGTGCCTGGAAAATAAGGATTAAGAGCAGGGGAAGGGGCACAGAACAGAGATAACCCTGGGACCTCAAAGTGGTAGGTAGCACCTGTCTGCTTGCACTCTGTATCTGAGTGGCAACAGGAAAACTGTCTCCTGTGTTTTTGTTTTTAAGGTTTTATTTATTCGAGATAGAGAGCAAGAGTGAAATATAGAGAGAGCACTAGCTGGGGTGGGAGAGGAAGAAGGGGCAGAGGCAGAAGGAGAAGTAGGCTCTCCACTGAGCAGGGAGCCTAACATGGAGATCAATCCCAGGACCCTGAGATCATGACCTGAGCCAAAGGCAGATGCCCAACCAACTGAGCCACCTAGGCATCCCTCCTGTGAGTGTTTGTAAACACAAGTTTGCAAGCATGTACCTTTAAGACAGAACTCAGTTTATCTCTGATTGTATTCAAGCCAAATGGGAGATTAGTTTTAAATACAGTGGACCCATTCTGGTAGTGTTCTAAATGCCTGGAAAGAAAAATGTAAATCCTCTCTGCTCTAATAAACATTGTTTTATCTTTAAAAAAATGAAGATCTGATTGGCATATAAAGAAATAGCACATATTTAATACATCCAAATTTGGTAAGTTTTGCCATATGTATGCACTTGTGAAGCCAGAGTCCAATGAACATATGCATCCTCACCCAAAATTTCCTGTGTCTTTTGTAATTCCTATGTCCAATCCCTTTCCACCCCTCTACTGTCTGGTCCCAGACAACTAATGATCTTTTTTTTTCTATAGATAAGTTTGCATTTTCTTATTTTCTTGTATTTTACATACATGGAGTAATACAGTACATGTTAGGTTTTTATTTATTTAATTTTTGTCTGTCTTCTTTCACTCTGTGTAATTATTTTGAGATTCATCCATGTTGTTGTAACAGTAGTTCATTTTTTTCCAGATTAAAAAGTGGAGAATGAAACTGTCTTTATTCACAGAAGACATTATCACTTATGTGTAAAATTCAGTGGAGTCTACTAGAATGACAAATGAGCTTAGAAAGATTGTAGAATGTACAAAAATCAAGTGTCTTTTTATACACTAGTAAGAAAAATCAGAAGTTGAAATAAGGAAAATACCATTTGTAATAGCATAAAAATGTGAAATGCTTACATATAAATCTGACAAAAGATGTTCAAAATCTATATAATGAAGATTAAAACACATGGCTGAGATAAATTAATGAAGAAATAAGTAAACGGAGAGATATATTGTATGTTGAGAAACTCAGTATTCTTAAGGTGTCAATATTCTCCAAATTAATCTATAGATTCAGTAGCATTCCACCCTCCATTTTAAAGGATTTTTGTAGAACTTGTCAAGATGATTCTAAAATTCATATAGAAGTGCCTGAGTGGCTCAGTGGGTTAAAGCCTCTGCCTTCAGCTCAGGTCATGATCTCAGGGTCCTGGGATCGAGGCCCGCAAGGGGCTCTCTGCTCTGCAGGGAGCCTGCTTCCTGCTCTCTCTCTCGGCCTGCCTCTCTGCCTACTTGTGATCTCTCTCTGTCAAATAAATAAATAAAATCTTTAAAAAAATAAAATTCATATAAAAATTCAAAGGGTGTGGAAGATTCAAAAACAATTTAAAGAACAAAAGTGGAGAACTAATAGTACCTGATTTCAAAATTTATAAAGTTACAGTAATAGTGTTGGGTTTTTTGCATCTTACTTGCATATCTCTATGCAAATAAGTCAATGGAATAGAATACAGAAAGATTCCCCCCAAAATATAGACGACTGATTTTTTACAAGGTCATTTAGTGTAGAAAGAATAGTTTTTAATAAATGGTACTAGGGGCACCTCGGTGGCACAGTCAATTAAATGTCTGACTTTGGATCAGGTGAAGATCTCAGGGTCCTGGGATCAGGCCCCATGTTGGGCTCCTCTCTCAGAGGGGAGTCTGCTTGTCCCGTTGCCCCCCCTCCCCAGCTTGTACTCTCTTTTTCTCTCTCTCAAATAAATAAATAAAATCTTTAAAAAATAAAAATAAATGGTACTAGAATATTTTCATGCCCACAGGCAAAAATTGAAATCCTCTTTATACCTCACACTATATAAAAACTTAACTCAAGATGGATCATACACTTAAATGTAGAAACTAACACTATGAAATTCCCAGGATATTGGAGAAATCTTTGTGAACCTGAGTTAGGCAAAGATTTCTTAGCTATGGCATCAAAAGCATGATGTACACAAAACTAATCTGATAAATAGAACTTCATCAAAATTCAAAGCTTCTGCTTTTTCAAAAGACTATCCATCTTGGAGATGGTGTGTATCTTGGAGATATGTGTATCTTGGAGATGATGTGTAGCAACTGGAATTCTCTATGCTGTCAATGGGAATGTAAAGTATTATGAATAGTTTGAAAGTTGGAGCTTTTTAAAAAATAAAACACCATATATTTTACCATATGATTCAACCAATCTTCTCTTGATATAACCAAAGAGTAATGAAGGCATCCATTCATTCCAACACTTTTACATTGATGTTCATATCAGCATTATTTATTATAGCCAATAACTGGAAACAACTAAAAAGTCCATTAGTAGTGCATGTATTTAAAAAGGTGATATATCCCTGCAATAGAATACTACACAACAATAGAAAGGAATGGGCTACGGATACATGCAATGCCATAGATGACTGTCAAAATAATTTTGCTGAATGAAAGAAACCAGGCAAGGATGCCTCTTGTATCATTTACTTTATATGAAACTCTAGAAAGTGCAAACCATTCTATAGTGACAGAATACAGATCAGAGGTCACATGGATTGGCAAGAGGCAGAAGGGAACTCTTAGCTAATGAACATGTTCCTTGTCTTTGTTGTGATTATTTCACATATCACAGGTGATCATTTTATCATTTCACATCTGTGTATGTATATATATATATATATATAACAATACTTATAAATTGGTACACTTCCAATATGTGCAATTTGTTGTGTGTTAATTATGCCTCTCAATAAAGCTATTAAAAAATCAAAACCAGGAATGATAACTATAGTAAAATAAACAACAAACATGGTGCTAAGGTAGCCAGGCATACAGAAACACACTCTCTGTGATTTCCTTTACATGGAGTTCTTGAGGAGACAAGACGAATCCAAGGTGATAGCGCTCAGAATAGTAGTGCCTCTTTCTGGGGGTGGGAGGGATAACTGGGGAGGGACAACTGGGGAGGGACATGTGGGAAACTTTTCAGGACAGAATGTGCTGTCTTGATCTGTTTCATATTTATATGAAAAACTTGATACAATGTTTAAATGAAAGTTGAAAAATGGAGAACTTTTAACAACCTTAAGATACAATACATTGGAAAGGAACACAAAGAACTGGACTTTGCAAACTATTTTCTGTGAAACATTGACGCTTCAGGTGGCTCTCTCTTCCCCGGAGATTTTGAGGCAATTAGCATTTCAGAGGCTCTGAGGACTTTGCAATATAGGAACTTGCTTAACTTTGTTTTAAACCAGCTTTTCTAAGACTTGCTGGACCACTGAAACAATTTTTTTTTATTTAACACTTTTAAACATCTGATGGAACAAGTGTTCCAAAGGGATATATTTTAGGCAACACTAAACAAGCCAATTAAAAATATACTGTTTAAAATCTCTGGAGGTTTAGAGAGGTTAATTGTTTTTGCCTGAGCTCACACTGCCGGCAAAGGACAGAAGCGGGATTGGAAACACAGGGCTGTCTGACTCAAAGGCCAATCCTTATTCCTACCAGTCCTCGCCTACGTGCCCTGAGCCTCAGTTTTCTCATCTAGAGAATGAGAACATGAGCCCACATAAAGTACAAGATAACAATCAGCACCCCACTTTCTTCGTTTGTGTTTTGGGGTGGTTTAATCAAGGTTTCTGACTTCAAGTTCTGGAAAATGAAAATAATTTCACCCTAACTGAAATGAGTATTAAACAAAAGAACTTCGGTAAAACACCTAATGCTTCTTATCTCATTTCTTATTTTTACTTTTAATTTTTTAAGAGATTTTATTTATTTTTTTTGACAGAGAAAGAGAGAGAGAGAGCTCGCACAAGCAGGGGGACTAGCTACAGGCAGAGGGAGAAGCAGACTCCCCACTGAGCAGGGACCCCAACGTGGGATTCCATCCCAGGACCCTGGGATCATGACCTGAGCCAAAGACATACGCTTAACTGAATGAGCCATTCAGGCACCCTTTTCGGTTTTTGTTTTTGTTTTTGGTTTTTTTTTAAATAATGGGTGCTTGCAAAGTAGGTGCTGTTTAATAGAGACTTTATTTATTTATTTTTAAGAGTTTTATTTATTTATTTGACACAGAGAGAGAGAGAGAGATCACAAGTAGGCAGAGAGGCAGGCAGGCAGAGAGAGATGGGGAAGCAGGCTCCCTGCCAAGCAGAGAGCCTGATGCGGGACTTGATCCCAGGACCCTGAGATCATGACCTGAGCTGAAGGCAGAGGCTTAACCGGCTGAGCCACCCAGGTGCCCTCTCGTTTTTTAAAATCTAAAAAATGACCAAGTAAAATAAGATATGCTTTCACAACAGGCATGGCTAGCGTTTCTGTCAGCTTTCAACCATTTTGTGTGTGAAAGGCAGTTAACTCTCCTGCTTTGGGTTTCTGTCAATGAATACTAGGCTTGGCCTACAGCTATATTCATTAACTGTTTTATTTCAACCATCCAGCTTTAAAAAAATAGGAACAATTTTTGTTTTAATATTTGATGTTTTTATTAATAAGGGGAAGAGTCATCATTTATGATATAACACACCTAATATTATGCTACTAATTCATTGCTGTAAAAATATTATTTCATTTAATCTTCACACAATTCTAAGGAGAAATTATCATCCCCATTTGTGCTTTGGAGAAATATATTTCAGGGTATTTTATCAAAGACTAGAAGGAGGTATTTGGGGGTATTAAGAAGGCAAACCACCTTTTACAGCTGATCCCTCTGCCCCTTTGGTCTCTCTGGTCCCCTCTAGGTCACTACTTATTGGAGTGTTTCACTGCGATTTGTTTGTTTTTTGTTCTGTTTTTTAAAGATTTTGTTTATTTTTTTATCTCAGAGAGAGAGAGAACAAGCAGGGGGAGCAGAAGTGGGAGAGGGAGAAGCAGAGTCCTCTCACAGCAGGGAGCCCAGTGCTGGGCTTTATCCCAGGGTCCTGGGATCATGACCTGAGCTGAAGGCAGACTCTTAACCAACTGAGCCACCCAGGCTTCCCTTTCACTGTGCTTTGAAGCACACTCACAGACCAGGGATCTGTCTAGGGCTTGCTGTCTTATTTTCTATCTCATAGTGAAGAACAGAACTCATGTATGGTGCCTCTTGAAGGTTTAGAAAACACAGTGTTTTTCACTGTAATCACCATTTATCAAGTTCTTAGGCTCTTTCCATATTCCTCTTTGAGAAACGTAGGAATAACATCAGTTGTTTCAAATGGAAATAACAAATGGAATAAAAACATGGAAAATACCCCCTTCAGTTAAACCCCCAAAAGCCAGGTCATCTTTTCCTTTACATTCATGGAAAATGACATATTGTAACTTGTCCTTCCAAATCACCAAGAAATAAAAGTGTGCTTATAGCATTCTAATTCATTATGTAAAACATTAATTATGGGAAAGCAACATGTGACATGTACATAATCCTGTGTTAATAGCCAGATGTTATTGACTGGATTATTTTTAAGCATTGTTCTGTAAACACCAAATTTTTATACAAATTAGCCAATGATATTTACTAACCACTTATTGATAAACAAATTCATGTTTCCTGAGTGTCTACTATGTTTCTTGTCCTGAGGTAGATGGGACCTACAAAGATAAAGTGATGCTTGATTCACTGTTATGTAACGTACTGATATTTTAAAGAACATTAAAAGGAAAATGGAAAAAGCTATAGGATTATTAAATAAAGCAAATACGTCTAAAAAGAAAAAAATATACTAAAATAATAAAATGTCAATAAATTCAAGGGACCATGACAGCAAGTTCTGTACCATCTGGTCCTTGTGGACTTGTCTAGTCTCCCCCAATGTTATACCCCCTGACTGTCTATTTATGCTAAAATCGTGTGAGCATTGTATGGTTTCTTACCCACTTCTGATTCTCTTTAACATAGTAATGTTATATGATTTTAAGTATTTCTATTTTTTTGTTTCTATAGCTTTTTCTTTTATTATGATTAGTTGTGTATACTGTTAATAACAGTGGGCAGAAAGTACAGGCCTTGACCTAAGAATTCACTGACCTAAGCACTTCTTCCTAAATATTTACTGAGAGTCTACTAGGTCCAAACACCAAATTAGGTGCTAGATTAAGGAAATGCCTCTTTAGTTGGGTCAACCTGAGTCTTCTTGCCAAAGATCAGCCATGCCCAACAGTTCCCTTCAAAGATACACCAGCTGAATTGATGAAATGTACCTATTTTTAAATATCGCAAACCATACAGTATCTCAAGTCATGCCTAAGTCTTCTGTGCAACTATTTTATTTGGCAAACGGCATAATATTAATAGCTTGCATATTGTTGGAGTGATTAGTATACTCAAATACATAATTATCTTAATCTTACTCAAGTTTTAGCTTTCCATAGCATCTTGTCTCAAAAGTGTTTTTTTTTTTTTTAAGATTTATTTATTTGAGAGAGAGAGAGAGAGAGAGAGCAAGCACGAGCAGAGAGAGGGGCAGAGGGAGAGGCTCTTAAGCAGATTCCACTCTGAGCACGCAGCCTGAGGTGGGGCTCGATCTCACGACCCTGCGATCATGACCTGAGCCAAAATCAAGAGTCTGAAGCTCAACCGACTGAGCCACCCAGGTGCCCCTCAAAAGTGTTTTTTCTTTCCTTTTTTCTTTTTTCTTCTCTTTCTTCCTTTTTTTCTTTCATCGCTATTTAGAACCCACATGCTAAGCAAGTAGTTTACAGTCCAGAGAGGCAAACAAACAGTAACAACACTGACGTGATCAAATGTTATTACTCCAGAATTATAGGAAGTTAACAAAATATGAGGCAAGAATAAGGAGTCAGAAAAAGTTACTCTAATCAAAGCTATATTCTTGAGATTTGCTAGGCATGTTTTTATATAAGGACTGCAGGCAATACTTGGTTGGCTACCATATATATATATATATATATATATATATATATATATGGTATATTTATATATATAAATATATAGGTATATTTATATATATAAATATATATATTTATATATATAAATATATATGTATATTTATATATATAAATATATATATTTATATATATATTTAAAGAGTTTATTTATTTGACAGATAGAGAGCCAGAAAGGTAAGACAAGAAGAGGGAGTGGGAGAGGGAGAAACAGGTTTCCTACAGAGCAGGGAGCTCGATGTGGGGTTCGATCCCAGGACCCCGGTATCATGACCAGAGCCAAAGTTAGACTCCTAAAGACTGAGCCACCCAGGAGCCCCTGGTTACTGTATTTTTACATTCAATAGTCCATGGGTCCTGATAAGAAAGAAAGTTCCTAAGAGAATAGCATCTTCAGTAACAGAATGGAGGGAATGATGAGCTGACCTAAGATCTCCAGCTTTCCAGGCAGAACTGACTGTTCGGTGGGCTGGGTTATGCTAAGCAACCTATTGATCCAAAGTTCTGATTTCTCAAACCTCTTACAAAGAACATGACCAGAACACGATAAAGTGCTAAAGCTGAAGGAAGACTTGCTGATGAGAAACAAATGATTCTGCCATTAGCATTGATTGTTAATTGATGAAATAGAGAATAAGTGCAAACCTACACAATCAGTTCAGACAAGAGACACATTGACTGATGGTGGCAAAATGTCTGGTTTAATCTTGTTCTACAAGATTATTCTCAGGAAGGGCTATACTGGCCAGGAGATATGGACCCTCTAGTGTAAAGAGAGACTCATGTAAGGAATGTAGACACAAGAAATACAGAATAGCATTGCTTTTAAGATTTTTATTTATTTGAGAGAGAGAGAGAGAGAGAGAGAGAGAGAGAGAGAGAGAGAGAGACAGAGAACATGAGAGGGATGTGAGAAGGAGACTCCTGACTCACTGAGCTCAGACTCGCTGAACAGGGAGCATTATGTGGGGATCGATTCCAGGACCCTGGGATCATGACCTGAGACAAAGGTAGACCCTTAACTGACTAAGCCACCCAGGCACCCCCAGAATAGCATTTTCATAGATGTAGAGCTGAGTTTTCTTCATTGTGGAACTATATTAATTATTAGATCCACACCAAGCTATTTAGGTAATAAGCTGTTTCTGAAAATTTCATTATGGCCACGAACCAAATTCTTAATATATTTTGGAAACTGGGGAATCTGTTTTGACAATGCCATATAAAGCTGAAGAATACAATGTTTCCCTTCTTCAGGTGCAGTGGGCTCAGCAATGGATGGAGACTGGGAAGGCAGGACTTGGCATATGTGTTATCATCTTGCTCTGAGGAAGGAGACAGAGACAAACACTTGTGTCATGAGAAAAGTATGTGAGTTAATGTTTTCAATGGCTTCCAGGTGAGTAAAAGGACAGAGCTTCTTCCCCCTGCCCTGGAACCCACTGCACTTAGTTGTGAAAGGCCAACTAAAAACAAGATGGCACCAGCTTCTAGGAGAGCATGTCACTTTTTAAAAGAAGGGGAGAATGGTAACCTAAAGGCCCATCAGTAAAGGAATGGTTAGATTATGGTAAAGAGACAAAGTGAAATGCATATCAAGAATGAGCTATTTATATTCTTACTGATACAGAAGTGTGTTCAGACAATCGCTAATGGACAAGGACAACGTAATTCCCCCCTATAAAAAATACACAAATACACACATATCATCTGCAAGTATAGACACATATTTACATGGGATGTCTATAAATACATGAGAACAAGTCAGGAGCACCAAATCTATTAGGTGAAGGGATGGCTCTAGTGGACAGGGAATTGCTCATTACAGTTTCTGTGTGTGTGTTTGCGTGTGTAATCTCTTTTCAGAAAGCCGCTAGAGTCAGTTATCTTTCAATTAATTGTATAATAGAATACTTTTAAATTTGGGTGTTTCGATATGAAATCATAAGTAAAAAAAAATCATAAGGAACTGCTATGGACTCTAAACTCATTTTTGATTTAAGGGAAACTATTTCCTGGTAATGAGTAATAACATGAGACCTAAAAGTGTTTTGAATCAACTCTAATGACTATAGGATTTCTTCTGGCTATTGCTCTCTTGTTAATTACATGTGTAAGCTTCCTTCATGTACCAAGACATTCTCAAACATTTGCAATTTTAAATCAACTTGGACAGAGTGTTGTGTAATCAGCTTATAAATGAAGTCTCAATTCATATCTTTTTAGATTGAAGGCAAAAAGAGTCCCCAGTAATATGTGGTAGCCGGGTATGATTGAGATCATAATATTTTATCCTTCTTGTTCTTTGTATCTGTGCAGCATCTGGCCCTAGATAGTGTGCCCACAGTGAAGGACTTCTAACAGTATTTGAATAAAATCAATATGGGATATTGATTTGCTCCTTCATCCCAAAACAGCGTCCATTTTCCAACCACCTCCAATCCAGTGTCCCCTGAAATTTAAGCACTTGACTCCACCCCTAACTTCAGCTCTTCCTATCCTCTTCCTCCACCCTCCAGCTAAGGCATCTGGCATCAGCCCTGACAGAACCAGTGTGAACGAGGCATCACGGTGGATTCTCAAGGCAGAGTGGTACTGGGTATAGAGCTGTGATGGTTTTCCATGGGTCAACCTAGCAAAGCTGGAAATCAGATTCCCAGAATTGCCTTCCGGCAATGGTGTGTGTTCCGGTTGGTTTCAGAGCAATTTGTCAGGATTGGGAAGGTTAAGTGAACAGTAACCATTGTGCTCAGAAAGTTGGGTTGGGGCTCTAGACAGCACTGTGGTTTGTGCGTGCTGGCACTCCCTTGTTGGCTCACCCCCCCAGCTCGAGACAGCAGTGGGGCCCCATCCACTCAAACGTTTCACTGTCCTTCTTCCTTCAGGTTCTGCAAGTCTTAGGTTGAGTCTATGTAATAATATGTGGCCAAGGGTGTCAGCCCCTTCTGCAGATCACTCGTGCTACAGAGGCTACCATCAGTGAAAGACTGGAACAGAATCAGTCTGTCCTCATGGAGACCCTTTTGCCCTCTTGGGTTCCAGTTCGTCCTCATCAATTTCAACTTGCCCTTGCTCTCTCCTCCTTTATGACCAGCTTTTCTTCCCAACTCCTGGCTCTGCTGACCCACCTCAAACTCCATGCTCATCACCAGGTCCCGCAATTTTGTAAGGTCCAATCCCCGTGATATTTTCTTACCCTAAATTGCTCATCATGGTTCTGATTCCCTTACTGAGCCCTACAGAAGGCAATGGAAAAGGCATCTCTCCAATATTTGGTAAATCAGGAAGGTCCGAGCACTGTGAAGGAGCGGCTATGGGACTGGCACTGCTCCATTACCTACTGATGCAATTCTCCCTGTGTATATGAACATTTGACCCAACTTGTGGAGCAACTCAGAGAATTCCTTGGTGGAAATAATTCAGAACACTCACAATCCAACTTTGGACTCTAAGCAAAATTTTCTTTCTTTTCTTTTTTTTTTTTTTAAGATTTTATTTTTTTATTTGAGAGAGAGAGAGAGTCCAAACAGGGGGAGGGGCAGAGGGAGAGGGAGAAACAGACTCCCCACTGAGCAGGGAGCCTGATGTAGGCCTTGATCCCAAGACCCTGAGATTATGACCTGAGCTGAAGGCAGATGCTTAACCCACTGAGCCACCCAGGTGCCCCTCCAAGCAAAATTTTCTTAACCACATCCTTATGGGAAAGAGAAGTTTTGGGTCCCCTGCCGCCCGCCTTCTTGAATGGAAAAATATTTGCAACACAGAAGTGTATATAATATTCTGCTTGTGTTACTGAAGTTCTAACGGTGTTTACCTGAAACGTTTCTATCATTCCCAAACTTTCAGGTTTCTGTTGGTGATTGGCGAGGAACAGATTGCACTTTCCTGAACTGAAATCTAATGAATGCCACAAAGTGAAAATAAACTAGAGGCACTTGAAAAAAAAAAAGAAGAAAAAAAAAGAAAACTCACTTCAAGAAATCTAAGCTTTTTTTTGTCCTCCCCCCCCTTCACTTGAAGCCAACTAAGCTCCCCCACATTCTGATCATCTCCCCGCACTGTGTCTGTGGTGGTGACAACTGATTCCTGTGTTCATTTGCATATCCCCCGGTGCCAGCAGCGGAATACAGAACGGGGCCTCCTGCTCTGGCAGCCGACACAGCACTGGCAAATCAGGGGGCTGTCAGAAACAGCTGTCCATTAACAGAGTTTGTGGAAACAACCAGGAGCTGTTTGAAAATGCTAGGTGGTAGAATTTAATTGGAGTAGCAACTGTTCAAAATTAAGATTAAAAGGACCAGTCAGTCAATGTGGATTTCGTGACACCTTAAAAATAACATTTCAGGTTTGATTAATGCTGCATAGAGTTTGCACGTTTCTCTTCTTTGCCGATAGGGTCGATTTGATTGCTGGTGGGTGATGCAGGGCAGATACCTAACCATGGGAGCTCCGGGGCTCCCAAGGTTGGAAATCTGAGTCTTGATGCTGAGACCTTGTTGCTTTCAGGAAACAGGATTTTAGTAGGAATCCCACACACACAGTGAATAGGACAGAGCGTAGAGGTCCTGGAGGAAGCAAGCTTGTAGTTTTGGAGACAGGCATGCTTCTCTTTGTCCATATTGTGAGTGCAACTCAGCCATGAGCTGCCCCACCCCAGACCCTAGGCTCCCCTCCACAGACAGAGAAATATACAAAGCACCATTCGCATCCAGGCCCTGAGAGGGGATAGAATAGGGAATTTGGTCTCCGTGGCCCATTGGCTCCTCTCCTGATTATGCCTAAAAGGGTATCAGGTGTTGGTGACATTGGAGTGGTGGTGACGGGGTGTGGGTGGGGCTTGTGAGGACTAGCAGTGGTTTCCTGAAAGCACGTTTTTGCCTCCTGAAAAATCTCAGTTTTAACATTTCCTTAATAAGAGGAAAGAATTCTAACATGCCAGAAATAGCTACTTGTAATTTGGAACCGAATCCATAACTCCAAACCCCGATTTTGAACTATTTTAAATTCATGATCGAACTCTTGGGTACTCATCAATATTCTCAGTTCCATATTGATGATGCCTATTGTCATCAGTTGGACTACAAATTCAAACCGGATGTTCAGTTTAATTCTCCACTTTGGCTGCTAAGTCGATTGCATATTGCACCACTCCCTTACAAATGTCCGTTTTAAAGTCAGCTTCAAATGGAGCATATTGAATTTAGTTGTGAGTGAAAGCAAATGTACAGTATGGTTAAATAGGAATCTTTTTTTGGTAGACCTTTAAAAAAAAAAAAGACATCAGAGCAGATAGAGCGAAAAGGAAGGACAATAAGAGCGAGGCAGCACTTGCAGATAGGTGGTGTATGGTAGCCAGAAGAGGAAGTGACAGCTGGTGGCTTAGTAAACAGATTTCAGTTTAGTAGTTTCTGAACATTTTAATATGCTTCTCCACTGTATCTTTTGTTCCCAGTTCAATAACAAAGCCATTTTCTATTTGTTGCCTTGAAATATCAAATCAGTTAGACAACAGATATAGAAAAGATAAAATCAGGTGGCATTGCAACAAAACATTTTTAGATATCTGATGTGATGTTCTAGTGATGGGGTGGCGGAGGAGGGGTGAGATGAGGGAAAGGAAGTTATCCAAAAAGAGCAGGAAAACGTTTGCAAATGGCAAGGCATAGACAGCCTCTCTTTCCTCCCAGGCTTTCCCCGCAAATGATATTCTCTCTCCCCAAACATCGCGTGTTCCCCAACTTCTACCAAACTGATCAAGAGATCCAGCTGACTGGCGGTGGCTGGAAGGAAAACAGAAAAACCGGGAAAAGTGAAACTGACAATGGCATTGAAGGCGTCACTCCTATTAACAGTCTCGCTCACTTCAAAGCGGCGAGATGTCGAAGGGGACAGTTATATTGAGACCCACGGTCTGTGCGTCATGCATTGCCTATCTCACTGAAAAGCGCCAATTTGTGTGTGTTGTAAAGATCTGTAAATACTGTCTTATGGCAGCTAGTTTTTAATTGTTGCCAGCCTCTGGGGAAAATGTGATTGAGTCCTCTGTGCTGTTCACATGGTATGTGGGAGATGTAATAAGGCAAGTGGAGCTGTTCTCTGAGTGGAAATGTTGCCCTCCAGCTTGAAAAAGAGGGAGAGAAACGCTTCAGAATCCAGCTCTTTCCCTTTCTAGTTTTAGTGAAATTAGGTTCCTTTCCAACGATACTATTGCTGCACGGACCCATGAGAAGACCTAAGTCAACGGCCAAGATTTCTGTAACTTAGCCTCTAAGTGAAGTGGTTGTTGGGAAATCTTCATTTGGAGGAAAAGGATAATTGAAATCAAGGATTAAGGAACTAAGCATCACTTGGGAAGTTAGCATTTCACTTCATGGCATTCTACTGAGAGGACCGTGCAAAGAATTCATGTTTCAATAGGACTCTGGTCTCCCTTTTCTCAATGCTAGTTTGCATATGAAGGAAGAGTACAGATTGCACAAATAGATTTACGAAATTTACAAGATATACCTACTTATAAATGACCATCCATTTTTGGAATAAATCTATTAATAATATTTCTGTCAAATCTGTCTCCTCCTGTAACTGTGTTGCTTGGCACAAGTGCTTTGTTCTGCACCGACTCGGGTCTTTTGGCTTGTGCCTGTAGCTGGTCACTGAAAACCTGCTGTCTAGTCATCCTACACACATAGCTCCACCCACTTCCCCGCGTCGCTTGCAGTGAAGGGTGGTCACGTGACTCGTCTCCACCAATGGCATCTGAAGAGAAGCCACAGTTTCAAGCCCCGGCTTTTAAGAAGCGTAAATTCCCCGGTGCACCTTCCCTTTCTCCCCAGGGGATAGCAGAGCCACAAAGGCCCTAAGGATAATAAAACTACACAGGGGAAGGATCGTGTGTTCCCAAACCATAGCGTGAGGGAAGCCACTACTGACCAGAAGCATCTAACATAGCATGGAGTATCACATGAGTGAAAATAAGCTTCCCTTCTGTTTGGGGCATTGAAAGTTTTCTCAGTTATTGCTTCCTGTGTAAACTGAACTAATAGACATGCTCCCAAGCCTCATAACACCGTTTCTCTTCCTGCCTCCTGCCACTAATTCCTCCAGGTCATCTGTTCCCCATGCCTACCTGTCTAATGGGCCAGCTCATGGTTTCCATACGTCAGCTTGGTCCAATCAGCTTTGGACACTGTGGACTGTCCCACAATACTGACCTCACCTGAGGGACGTTAGTATAAGGGTCACTGGGTAAAAGAATGAGGTGCAGCAGGACACTAGGAAACACTGCACTTCCACCCCTGTGACGACCTTCCAGCAGAAAGCAAGCTTTCTGAAATCAGTTCTTCGGAGCTCGAGCATACAAAAAGGAGTCAGTGCTACTACTGCAACTCCCGGCAGTGTTCCTACCTTTTCGAAGTGCATTCAGAGTGAAAGTGGCATGAACCTGAATTGTAAGTGGAGCCTTACTGCGGGCATCCTCAATTTCTGCCCTTCTTGCAGAACGACTCTTCTTCCTCTAAAGAGGATACGCTTGGGGCATCTGGGTGTCTCCACTGGTTAAGAGTCAGCCTTTGGCTTAGATCATGATCGCCTGGTCTGGGGATGGAGCCTCACATGGGCTCTGTGTTCAGCAGGGAGACTGCTTCTCCCTCTGCCCTTCACCCCGCTCATGTTGCTGTCTCTCTCATTCTCTCTCTCTGAAATAAATAAATAAAATCTTTAAAAAAAATAAAAAAGAGGATAGTCTTTTGTTTACTAACGTATTCGCACAAGGAATGTGCTGTCAGTTCTGTCTTTCAGGATTTCCCCGTGAGGAAGGGGCCATCAGGAGCCAAGCTCCATAGTAGGCGCTGGAGTTACAAAACTGGGTGGCACAAACCACAGGTTCTGTTCAGAATTCCTTGCACAAGACAGATACCCACAGGGCAAGTGTTCTCTTCAACTGTGCAAAATGCTATAGAGTCACATGGGGAGAGAACACTCATTGGGTCAGAGCCAACCTCAAGACAGGTTATTCCAGTTCATTTGACTTCACAACTGAGATGACAGCGGAAGGCAGGGTGATGAGTGTATCTTTAAAACATTGAGGTGGGGCTGGGGGAGCCGTGGGGGGGGGGNTGATAACAGGTATATCAAGTTTTATTTTTGTTTTTGTTTTTACAAGAAATGGCATGAATAGTGCATTCCACCCAATAAGAGAGTAATCTTTCAAATTGACAACCGTTTTTCTCCCATAAGTGTCTACATTTATTATCATCTTTGAATTCTTGAGAGACTTCTAATCTCATAAAACAAACTGAGGGTTACTGGGGGGTGGGAGGGTAGGGATAGGGTGGATGGGTTATGGACATTGGGGAGGGTTTGTGCTTTGGTGAATGCTGTGAAAGATGTAAGCCTGATGATTCACAGACCTGTACCCCTTGGGCAAATAATAAAAATAAAATTAAAAAAAAATTTGTGTATTAATTTTTGTGTACTTTTAAAATGAGGACAGTTCTAAGATACCTTCAGTTGAAACATTCTGCTAAAATGTAACAATGTGTTGGGCCTTTCTCTAATATGAAGAGGTTGGAACTCACAGATCAAGGAACACTAACCCTCAACCCTGAGCTTATTTAAGTGACCCAGTAGGGTGCTGGTCCTGGCACCACTGAAAGGGTTTTGACTTGTCACTATTATGGCTCCCTGGGCCACTTCCTTATGTCACGTGTCAGCAATTGCTTGGGATTGTGATGTATTATAATTTGTTCATTCCTAGATCCCAGTATACTGCAGGTAGAATCAACTATTTTGAGATTCAAGCACATAAGGGAATAAGCTGACACAACTGACTTTATCTAGAGGAAGAGAGTAAAAATATAGATATGCGGATAGTCCCACAATGACAGGGAATGGTTTTTATGCAGCTAGCCTACTGTGTGTAACACACTTCCTGGAGAGAGATAGAAATGTTGGAACAGCTTGGGGAGTGGCATCATCAGTCATCAGCTGGGTTTTGGAGTTCTTGACTGAATGCCTCTGTGTTTATTAAGACTCTTCTGACTACAACTAGAACACAAAATGAGCTGAGAAATTTATTGATGTAGGAGCATAGACGAATGAGACCAGGAGTACTCTGTTTGTGCTGATCGTGACTGCACTGCCTGTCAACTCAGCAGAACATCATGAAAGGAATGATCTTAGTGCCACAACCAAAAAGGAATTTCTAAGTGTACTTTTTACCAGAATGTAAGCACCCAAAGATGATTTGTGGACCGG
Organism: Ailurus styani; assembly: GCA_002007465.1. Classification (NCBI taxonomy): domain Eukaryota; kingdom Metazoa; phylum Chordata; class Mammalia; order Carnivora; family Ailuridae; genus Ailurus; species Ailurus styani. The sequence continues at coordinate 25,609 of LNAC01001527.1, read as the reverse complement.
GATGATGTGATTTTTTTCCAAACTTCTTTGGCTCAGTCACTTTTTTTGTTTCTAGTGGGCATTTGTTATTCTCAGCTGTACATGAGTTAAATCTTCTGTACGTTTATCCATGCCACCTCCCCATTTATTTTGTACTTTAACACTTGAGCCATTTCTGCAATATTTTCATATTTAGACATAAAATGGCTTCCTAGAAAATGTGAAGGTCACAGGAAAATTGATATGGTCTTGTGCAAGTAGACAATAGAGGAGAGCTATAACACAGGAGGTAACCTATTATCTAAATTCATGCTATGCTGAGTTCTCTTTTTAAATGGTGTTTTGCTTAATCCTTATAGTAGTAGTGTCAACTAGAGAACAACAGGAACATAAAGAAAAAAGGGAAATTAGAAGGATCAAAATAGTGTGGTGTTGGAGAGCTCTGGCTCAGGAAGCAGGAGCCAATCCTTGCTACTACCACAGTCAGGCCTTTGGACAATATTACGAGCCTCTTTACCGAGCATCAGTTGACTCCTTGGTAAAATATGAAAACTATGTTTTGTTTGAAGAAATAGATAAGTTACTGCATGCTATGTGCTATAGATGAACCCTGGCAGGTAAGAGTGGTCAACCTATCTTAGCTGCTGTCTTACTGGGGACGAATTGCACATCACAATCTCCAACAACTCAGGCCTCAAAACATGGAGGTTTACTTCTTTTCCATCCTTTCTTCTATGCTTATTTGTCATACATATTTTGATCCTATTTTATATTGGCCTCTTTGGGGGAAGCATTTTAAAATCTACCTTTTTTAAATTTGAATTTTAATTAATTTATTTTTAAATATTTTATTTATTTCTTTGAAGGAAGAATCATGCTTGGTGAGAGTGAGAGAGCATAAGGAGGAGAAGCAGCAGAGGGAGAGGGAGAAGCAGGCTCCCCGCTGAGCAGGAAGCCCTACTAGGACCTCCATCCCAGGACCCTGGAATTATGATCTGAGCTGAAGGCAGATGCTTAACCAACTGAGCCACCCAGGAGCCCTTAAAGTCTAATAATACTGACTTTTAAAAATAAAAGTTCCCAGTTCTTATTAAAACAGTGCTGATTCGATTGCAGGATACATTAAGGAAAATGTAATACTGTAAACTTTATTGTAACACATCGTCTTGTGTGATAAGTCATTGTCCTCTAACATTGACAAATTAGGTCCTGATATGGAGTCATCCTGTCATAGTAAATGCCACATGACATGCTTACTCCATAGGAAAGGTGCCATCCCTAACCTCCAATATCGGAGTTATAAAAAGATATGCTGAATTTTCTCAGTCAATATTTATATCCTTCCAGCAAATCTCTTCCAAATTTGTACATTCTGGTCTTAACATTTTGATGACTGGCTTGTGCCTTAATAGATATACACATGCCGTATGCTAGCACAGTTACACGAGCGCACAAATACGTAACTTAAAAAAATGAGCCCTTCACATCCATGCTCACCAAACTTTAGGGAAGTTCTTATAACTAAGCAAAGCCTCCAGATCAAAAAGTCATAAATAAATGAAAACACCATGGACACATATAGCAACCTGAGTTGCATTGCTTATCCTAGCAACAAAGTTCCTAGCAAAAGCTAAGATGACAATAAATAGAAATGAAAATTTAAAAAGGAAAAGAGTAAAAAGGAAAAAAAAAAGGAAGAAGAAGAAGAAGAAGCCTTAGGAGAAGAGGCAGGCTGGGGAGAAAGGGACTGTCGCTTACCTGGGAAGCTGCTGCGGGGTCACATGGCCCACTCGTCTGTGTGTGTGCTCCGTGATTCTCATTCAGTTAGGCAAGATTCTCAAACAAAGTCCAGTGTCCTAAAAATATTTGGAACTATTACAAAGCATAAATTATAAATGTGTCAGGAAAATGGAAAAAGGTGTCTTGGGCCTACTTAAAGCACAAAATGATCTCAGCCATTATTCAACAATGATATGAACATCTTTTATTTCATTTCTCCTTAACAGTTCCTTCTGTTTGCTATCATTTCCTGCTTGGCACCATGTCAATAATTACTAAATTAGTGAGACGCCTGTACAATTTTAGCTCAAGTGTTATTACTGACAAGTCAAACAATGGGGCTGATAGAAAAGATGGGACTCCATCTCCTTATTTAAATGGACCGTGTTCAGAAGGAAAGATTGAAACCCCCTTTTACTTCAAAAGAGGGAGGGAGGGAATGGTTTACATTTTGTGCAGCTCAAGGACACAGAGTCAGAGGAAATGCCTTTTTAATGTAAACCTCTTTTCATTTCCAGGGGACAAAAATGAAGGTTATTGAAAAGAATCATGCTTGGTGGAAGAAGTAATTACATTTTTTTTCAAATCTCGGAGGAATAATGCTTTTATATTTCCTGAGATGACCCAATTTGCACTGCGCTATGCTCCCTTAAATGTAAGAGTGCGGACGTCCTCGCCCTGCATTGTCTTTGGCCCCGTAAAGATGCCCGTTGTACCTCTGATTAATTTGAGTCCTGATCTCCCAGTGTGCAAAAGCCACTGTATCAGTCTTTCCTCCTTACCATGATGAGTTAAAAAATGAAAGACTCCTCAGATGGTTGTCCCCTACCTCTCTCCCACCAAAACAAAACAAAACAAAACAAGACAAAACAAAACAAATCCCTAGTCAGCTAGTCAAGTAACTGCAGCTGCAAGCCATCTCCTCAAACTGTACAGGTTGGGGCCACCACCCTTGGAGCAGGGAAGGTAACTGCCTGACACATTATTTTCTGGAAGAGGAGCCTGAGCTTCTGGGATCAGCAGCCAGTGGCTGGTGGTATGTGCCGGCAAGGCCTTCTTAAGTTAGCTCACACATCTCCAAGCTTACGTATACATGTGTATATTTCAAGGACCCTGCTATCTATAGTGAGATAGGACCCAGAATGCCCAGAATATCTTTTCTCTGTAATTGATAGTGGTGTTTCTTCAACTTTCTTGAATATTTGTTAAAATGTATGTACCTAACGATATCATTGCTAGTGAAGACTCCAAAATAGCATCTCCACACCTTTGAACATTTTGATAACTTCAATTAAAATTCTCCACGTGCTTTCTGGAAATTGATTTGCTTTTGATACAGATGGGACCTCTGTGGGCATAAAACTAAGCTTATTTCTGAAATGTCAAATGAATCTTCTACGACCTCTGAGGTCGTAGAGAGGTAAACATTTATTTATAAAACACATATAATGCCTGTTCTGATTAATTCACCAACAAACTCTTGATCTCTGGGAAAGTGATCATTCATGTTGACATTGAATATATTGAAAGGCCCTAATCTGATGGGCATCTTGATCATGTTAATGAGGTTACTGCCATTCTTAAAGTAAGTTTTATCTCTTTATTTCTCTTCAGTCATCTTCCCACACCAGCCAGAAAGATTAAGATGTGGAAAATTTGGGGTGATTTGTTTTGAGAACTGACAGCGAAGTGGGTGTTCACTGCAATACCTCAGGGAAGCCAACACAAGAAACACGCAGGGTCATCAGAAACTCAACAGATCTCATGCAGTATGAGATTCAGAAAAAGAGAAATGGCTTGCATCTCTCATGAACACGAACTGCCAACACTTTACATAAACTCTCATAAAGTTGATGTTTTGTTGTCAATGAACATATTTACCTTGCTTGACATTTTTTTAAAGATTTTATTTATTTAAGGTGCCTGGGTGGCTCAGTGGGTTAAAGCCTCGGCCTTTGGCTCAGGTCATGATCTCAGGGTCCCAGGATCCAGTCCCGCTTCGGGCTCTGCGCTCAGTGGGGAGCCCGCTTCCTCCTCTCTCTGCCTGCCTCTCTGCCTATTTGTGATCTCTCTGTCAAATAAATAAATAAATAAAATAAAATCTTAAAAAAAGTATTTTATTTATTTATTTGACAGAGAGATAGAGAGAGAGCACAAGCAGGCAGAGCAGCAGGCAGAGGGAGGGGGAGAAGAAGGCTCCCCACTGAGCAGGAATTCCCCCCCCCACCACCAATGCGGACCTNTAAAAAAAGTATTTTATTTATTTATTTGACAGAGAGATAGAGAGAGAGCACAAGCAGGCAGAACAGCAGGCAGAGGGAGGGGGAGAAGAAGGCTCCCCACTGAGCAGGAATTCCCCCCCCCCACCACCAATGCGGACCTGATCCCAGTACCCTGGGATCATGACCTGAGCCAAAGGCAGAGGCTTTAACCCACTGAGCCACCCAGGCACTCTTACCTTGCTTGACTTCTCAAGTACAATTTGATTAACTATACTCAATAACAAAATCAATTTGGATAACTTTAATAATGAGTCTTAAGATAAGAACAAACCTGCAATATTGCTATTTTTCCAATGTCAGAATTTTATTGGTGATCTCAGAGCTGGATACTGGTTGAGGGGTTAAGAAAAAGGAAGAAAATAACAACAACAACAACAAAAAGAAAATGAAAGCTAAGATTCTGATTGTAATCTTTCTAACATTTGAATTTATTGACTTTACTTGGACTTGTGTATGGTTCACTCTTTCAGTCAATTGAGTTTCTTCACACTAAGTTGACTAAATTCCCTGATTGTTTCACCTGCACTGATCCTCTTGAGTGGTTCAGTATGTTTCAATGAACAGGATATGTGGAAATATTTTTTGAACTATCAGCTATTTGAGTTAGGTTTTTTCCTATTAAGATTGGTTTCTTCCTTTGTTTAATATTAATATTTTTGAAAGAAGTTGCTGAATTTTGAGGTGTTGCCTAGTAATTTGTGTAGACTTGTATATGATGCTTTAGTAGAAATATCACAGATAGACAAATATAATAAGTATTCCTTTATTGCACTAATAGGGATTAGTGGTATTGTAAAATGTGAGTTAGCAGATCCTACAAAGCAATGGTAGAAGTAGGGAGCAGTGGTTAAGTTCTGGATATTGTTGCATATAAATCCAACAGAATTTGCTGAAGGGTTGGATATGGTGTCTGAGATGAAGGCCTCAAGGAAGACTTCCCCTTGAGGAATTAGATGAATGGAGTTGTCAGTGACCAATATCAGTTTTTCATATTAGATGTCATAGTGGAAGTAGCAGGTAGGGTGGGGACATACAAGTCTGGGACCCAGGACGGCGATCTGAGCAAAACTTAGAACAATGCAAGTCACTGTCATGCACTAAGTATTTGAAACCTTGACATTGAATGAGACAATCAAGGGAGTGAGAATGGATAGTGAAGAGTGTAAGGGTAGCTGAAGTCTGACACTGGATCCAGCAATGTGGGGAGTCACCAGTAACTGAGCTGAAAGCAGTTCTGCTAGAGAAGTGGAAGGGTGAAGAGGGATTAAAAGAGAAGGAAAAGAGAATAATTTGAAGGTGCTACATATAGACAATGCTTTCAAGAAGTTTTTATTGTCAAAAGGAACAAAGAAATGAAGCTGATAGCTGGAGGAGAAAGTGAGGATGTGTGTGTGTGTGTGTGTGTGCGCGCGCGCGTGCGGGCACACGCGTGTGTGTAACCTTTCTCTTTTTTTTTAAGATTTTATTTATTTATTTGATACAGAGAGAGAGATTACAAGTAGGCAGAGAGGCAGGCAGAGAGAGAGGAGGAAGCAGGCTCCCTGGGGAGCAGAGAGCCCGATGCGGGCCTCGATCCCAGGACCCTGAGATCATGACCTGAGCCGAAGGCAGGGGCTTTAACCCACTGAGCCACCCAGGCGCCCTGTGTAACCTTTCAAATAAGAAAAATATCAGGTTGAATATGATGGGAAAATCCAATAGAAAGCAAAAAGTTGGTGTATGACAAAGGGGAGAACAGTAAGGGTGACATCTCTGAGTCAATGAGAAAGATTTTTATCTAATATGCAAGTGCAAGGATTGGCTTAGCTTAGATGGAGGTGGTAGAACAAACCAAGTGTGTTGGGACTGATGGTGGCAGGTGGTAGGCATGATAGTGCAAAGACTGTGAAATTCTCTTGATTGCTTCAGTCCTCCCAGTGAAACACAAAGCAAGGTAACCAATTCAGTCAGGAGAGAGGGAGAAAAGGTACTGGGAAGAAAAAGGAGAGAAGGTGTGCAATTGTGTTTAGGATAGCGGCTGCGTAAGTGTACACGCAATGTGGACTGTGGGTTTGCACAACCATGAGAATAACTAGTCTTACAGTTTTATAGCAAATTCATATTATCTCAACATCCCAGCCCATAATCCATATCAGCAAATATGGTTTTGTGCTTACTTTGTGTAGGAGTATATTCTTTTGATGGCCTGGCTGTGATGTCAGACAAAATATTATTGAAGTGTTACCTAGATTATGGAAATTACATGGGAAACTAAATCAGTACACTGCTCCCTTCACTGAGAATGGTTTGCTGTGAAAAAAAAAATGTGAGCTGAAATAAACAATGACTTAGTGACATTGTAAAAATTGTGAGTTACACAATCGTTAAATTTAAATGTACTCATTATTATGTGATGATATGGTAGCTGATTATGAGCAACTGTATTATATGCTGAGGTATGATGGTTATGGAGAGAAAAATGTGTTGCAAAAGCTTGAACTGTAGAACAAATGCTTAGAGTTTCTGCAAGAGAAATAACCAGTTTGGTCCCAACTTTGTAAAGATGTGAAATGAACAACCAGATTTGCTGATTTCTCCCATGTCTTTGATATTTTAAATTAATCATAATATTTTCATGCAGGTGGGAGGTAAGATCAAATAAAAAAAGCAGAAGTTAGTAGATTTGGAGAACAGAGTTTTACAGATTGTTTTATCGTGTTTCATAATTAACAATGATTTTAATGAAGATGGACGATCTCGTTGCTATGCATCTATGCAAGATTATCAGAGAACAGCTTCCAAGTTGGTAGAAAGTTTAAAATTTTTCACTTTCCATCAAAAAAATGACTGATATTTTGAAATTCACAGATTTAGAATTCACCTTTTCCCATCAATATATTATTTAAATTTAACCATGACATGCCAGGATTAATTATTAGAAATTATTACTGGCAAACAATTGAAAACTACCTTTGAAAATACAACATTGTTTGCTTTGTTTTGAAAAAAGAAAAAATGAATATCCTGAGCTTGCTGAAACTGCTTAAAATCAGAAATATCTTCTTCTGTTCCCATCAACACACCTATGAGTCCTGAGAATTCTTCATACTCTTATGGGTATTGTTAAAATGAAGCTCTTAAATGCTATTTATACATTATCCCCTGCAGGTAGGGTCACTATCAATGTAACCTAGATGAAATGAATTAACAAGCAAGGAGCAAATGCATTTTTCACACTAACAACTTCAGGTATTGACATACATGGGTATTGCTTGAAAGCATACTTACAAACTTTATATATAGGGACTTGCAATTTCCTTTGTTATTTTATTTCTGACTGCAGAACAACAGAAAGTTACAGGAGTCATAAAGATTTTCTCTCTATATTTTCCATACATATATATTTTTTCAATGGCTGAATGCTATAGTTTTGAAATTTCTCACTTCCCCTATTTCATTCTGATTATATTAATCAAAATGTAATTTTATATCAGCTCAATCTAATAGTAAACACTGAGTTTATATTTTGTAGGTTCTTGTTTTTTTGTAATTTCTTTTAAATTGTGTTTTACAAAATTAATCTGAAATAAATTAGATAAAAACTAGTGCTTTACTACAAATAGCTTGAGAAGCACTATCTGGCCATAGAGAACTACATAAGATTCTCAAGTCAAGGAGCCACGTGGTTAGAAATATACTTTGATAGGTTAGGAGAGGACAGATTGATAGAAGGGCTAATTGTCTGAAAAACCATATAATAGAAACTGAATGAGCTGGAAAGAGGTAAAGGCCAGCTAGATTAGAGTTGCAAAATGAAATATTGCCAAAGGAATTTTTCAAGTGGTATTATGATATTATGGGAGAGGAATCTAAGATTTTGGACACTAAGAAGTTTCCAAGGCAATGGGAGAAGGAGCCATGGTTCATCATGAGGTTTTAAATTTGCCAGCTGGATGGCATGTAGTGGCAATGAATAACCAGAGGATTAGATTGGTGAAAAGAGAAAAAGACTCAGTTGTTCAATATTCACTCAATAAATATTTTATTACCCATGGAGTACCAATACATTGTTCTAGGCACTAGTAGGATAGCAGTGAATAAAAAGTCAAAGTCCTTGGGGTGCCTGGGTGGCTCAGTCGGTTAAGTGTCTGCCTTTGTCTCAGGTCATGATCACAGGGTCCTGGGATTGAGCCCCATATCAAGCTGCCTACTCAGCGGGGAGCCTGCTTCTCCCTCTCCCCCTCTGCCTGCTTGTGCTCTCTCTCTCTGTCAAATAAATAAATAAAATCATTTAAAAAAAAGTCAAAGTCCTCCCCTCCCCAAACTTATATATTCTAGTAGGGAAATATAGACAATAAAATGTAATTAAATTGTTAAATATACACAAGCTAGTAATAGGTGCAAAGTATAAAACAAAACAGAGTGAGAGAGATGGCAGTGATTAAGTGAAAACGGAGTGGTTAGTAGTGTTTTTATAGGATGCTCAAGGTAGGCCCCACTAATATTTCTCTTGGGCAGAAGCATGAAGACACTTGAGGGTAAAGTGCAGAATACCTGAGGCAGAGGGGGCCCTGATATGTTTGAGAAATAGCAGGGAACCTAGCTTCAGGGCAGTGGGCAAGAGTGGAGCATAGGGTGACTTTGGTAGGCGATGGAGTCAGAGAAGAGGCAGCACCCAAAGTCCACCAGGACCTTGAAGGACAATATAAGAATTTTGTTTTTTTGTCTATGTGAGAGGCAGAATATTTGGAAGATATCAAGAAAACAAATGAATCTGGTGATGTTTTGAAAGGTTCACTACTATGCTGAACTGCTTACAACTGGGAACAGGGCAAGGTTGAAAGAAGACAGATCAATTGTGAATTATTGCAGTAATCCAAGCAAGAAACTGAGCTCAGTCTAGATAGTAACAATGGTGATAAGATGAAGTGGTTGGATTCTACATATTTTTGGAAGCACATATGTTCGAAAATGAGCATTGAGGGAAAAGTGCAGGTTGGAAATATAAACTTGAGAATGAAAAAAAAATAGATGGTGTTTAAGGAAATGAAGATTGAGGGGGGAAGATGTATAAAGACTAATTTTGGGGCATGCCAACATTTAGATATTGGGGAGAAGAGAAAGATTTAGTAAAAGCAGTAGAAAGGGAGGCAGGGATGACAGTGATCAATAAAATTACCAGCATGCAAATTATCGCTTACCTTGATAACAGGTGCTTCCCTAGATTTCTGGAGAAGAAAGCCTGAATGGAATGGAAATAAAATGGGAGAGTATGACGTGAATGCAATGATTAGAAGCAGGTCTTTCAAGATGTTTTGCCCTAAAGCAGGGTTTGGCAATCTATGGCCCATGACCTGTTTTTATAAATAAAGTTTTATTGGAAGATAGCTATACTCATTCCTTTATAGATTGTCAATGGCTTCTTTTGTGCTGCAATGACAGACTTTAGCAGTTGCAGCAGAGACTATCTGGCCAGCAAAGACTAAAATATTTGCTACTTGCTTTTTATAGAAAAGTTTGCTAACTCTGCTCTAAGCTGGGAAGAGAAATGGTGGTATCTTGAAGGACATGTGGGAGCAAGAAAAACTTATTGTTTAAAATGGAAGAAATTACAGAATATTTGCATGCTAGTTGGAATTATCTAGGAGGAGTGAATAATGAAACTACTGGGGAGTGAAGGGACAATCAAAAGAGCCATACTTTTGGAACTGGCCTTGAAAAGAAATAGAATCCAGAGGAAATCAGAGGGACAGTTTATCCAGTAAAGGAAGGCAGAGGAGCAAAATATACATATACCTACATGTATATGTATATGTGTGAATAGGTGGTAAATGTGGGTTATAGTTATGGATATTCTGATTGTTTTCATTTTCTCATTGATACAGGAAACAAAATCACGAGTTGACAGTGAGGGAGAAGGGTGGAGGGGTTGGGTTGGTGGTTTGTGGAAACAAGAGAATAGATGAAATTTTTGTGAGGCAAGTTGGAAGATCACCACATCAGGAAAATCTAGTAGCTGGGCAACATCAAGAGCTCACAAAAGGTGATAAATACCAAATGCAACTACTCATCATGCCTTGTGATTCATCCAGTCATGGGGAATAGCTCTAGAGTATCTCAGAGTTGGATTTATTATGTTTTGAGATTTTCCTGGTGAATATGGTAAAGGGAAGAGGAGCATGGAATTAAGTATACATTCTGAAGTGATTATTTTAGACCAGTGATCCCCAAACTTAAATGTACATAAGAATCACCTGGGGAGCTTGTTAAAACACAGTATCCCGGCACCCTCTATGGAGACTCTGAATTAATAGATGTTGATAAGACCCATGATTTTCATTTTTCCTAAGCTCACCAGTGATACTAATGCTGCCAGTCAAAGGACCACACTTTGAGAATCACTGTTTTGGACTGCACAGTCTAGGCTAGATAAGTAAGGACATGAGGAATGAGGTGGGATGGATAGTAGAAGATGGCAAGTTTGATGCATTGTAAGAGCTTCTGGATTTAGAAGAAGTGAGAGGGAAGAGTCAGAGGCATTGCATAGAGACTATGGAGATGGTATAAAATGTTGCTAATAACGAGTTCTAGGATATAACCACTTAAGTGGAAGACTGTGATATAAGATGTGAAACAAAATCCTCAGAGGTGAACTGTTCCAGGAACTATGAGGCTAAGGTATGTTGACATGGTAGATAGATATTGACATTACCAATAATTTCATAGTAGTAGAGTGTGAGAAAGTGACAGTGAGCTGGGTAAGTACAGAGAGTCTATCTATGCCTCCTATAGTCAAATGGTAAGAAGGATACAATAGTGAAAATGGACAATATTGGAAAGGGTCAATGGGACGGGAAAAAATATTTTCAAGGGCCCATCAGGCTTCAATCAGAGTAAGAAATTGAAGGAAACAGTCACATATGTGTAGATCAGAAGAGTTTTGCTAATGATGGATAATATATTCCAAAAGTCTCAAAGAAGGGGTCTAAATATTAAGGGGGGTGTAGATACTGAATCAGATGAGATAATGTCTATTCTCTTCATGAATTAGAGTTTGGCACTGGTGGGTCACCTGGGAATTTTGGCTTCTTAATAACAGAGCAGAAGTAGAAGGCATGGTAGGTGTTCATGGTGAATTGTCCCATGTTGGGAAGACAGACATGAGGTCTTTCCAGACTTATCAGGGTTCTTGGGTGCTTCTAATCCTTCCTTTTCACTTGTCATAACCCAGAAAGTCCTACAATACATCAATCTTACCACCTTCCCCTGTCCATCATACCTCCTTCTTAGTGCCAGGCATTGTTCTGAAGACAGGGAGTACAGACAGAAACCAAATGGGTGTGTTCTTTCCACATAAAACTTGCATAGAGTGATGGAGAATGAAAAATAAGTAAGGAAATAAGTATATAAGTTCATCAAAAAGTATTTTCAAAGAATGATAAATCCTATGATGAAAATCATCTAAGGCATGAATCAGAAATCTTATGGGTTTGGTTCCAGACCAACTGTACCTTGAATATCACAATAAAGCAAGTCAAAGAATTTTTTGATGTTGTTGCTCAGGGCAAATAAAAGTTATGTCTATACTACATTCTGTTCTACTGAGCATGCAATAGCCTTACATCCAGCAAAACAATGTACGTACCTTAATTTAAAAATGTTTTCTTGCTTAAAAAGTGTTAACCATCATCTTAGGTTTTAGTAAATGGTAATGCTTTTGCTGGTGGAGGGTCTTTGTTTTGGTGTTAATGGCTGCTGACTGATCAGGGTGGTGATTGGTGAAGGTTGGGGTGGCTGTGGCAACTTCTTAAAATAAGAACACATTGAAGCTTGCTGCATTGATTGTTCCTTTCACAAATCATTTCTCTGTAGCATGTAATGCTGTTTGATAGCATTTTTCTCATAGTAGAACTTCTTTTAAAATTGGAGTCAATCTGCTCAAATCTTGCTGCTGTTTTACCGAGTTTATGTAATATTGAAAACCCTTTGTTGTTATTTCAACAGTCTCCACAGTATCTTTGATCTCATCTCAAGAATCCACTTTCTTTGCTCAAAAAAGAAGCAACTTCTCCTCCATTCAGTTTGATCATAAGAGGGCAGCCTTTCAGTCCCATCTTCAGGCTCCAATTCTAATTCTAGTTCTCTTGCAGTTTCCACCACATATGCAATTACTTACTCCACTGAGATTTTGAATCCCTCAAAGTCATCCATGAGGGTTGGAATCAACTTCTTTCAAACTCCCATCCATATTGATATGTTGACCTCTTCCCATGAATCACAGATGTTATTAATGGCATGTAGGATGGTGCATTCTTTCTAGAATATTTTCAATTTGCTTGGCCCAGATCCATCAGAGAAATCACTATGTACGGTAGCTATAGCCTTACAAAATATATTTCTTAAATAAAAAGAACTGAAAGTCTAAATTACTCCTTCATCCATGGGTACAGAATGGATAGTGTGTTAGCAGGCAGCAATCACAGGTGACCATAACAAATATAATCATAATGAGAAGTTTGAAAGCTTGCACGAATTACCAAAATGTGACAGAGACATGAGTGAGCAAATATTGTTGAAAAAATGGTGACTACAAAGGGAAATTAGAGAATCAATTCCATTTACTATAGCACCAAGAACCATAAGATACCTTGGAATAAACCTAACCAAAGAGGTAAAGGATCTTCACTCAAGGAACTACAGAACACTCATGAAAGAAATTGAAGAAGATACAAAAAGATGGAAAAGCATTCCATGCTCATGGATTGGAAGAATAAACATTGTTAAAATGTCTATATTACCCAGAGCAATCTATATTTTCAATGCCATCCCAATAAAAATTCCACCAGCATTTTTGCTGGAACAAACAATCCTAAAATTTGTATGGAACCAGAGAAGACCCCGAATCAGTAAGAAAATGTTGAAAAAGAAAAACAAAGCTGGGGGCATCATGTTTCCTGATTTCAAGCTTTACTACAAAGCTGTGATCACCAAGACAGCATGGTACTGACACAAAAACAGACACATAGACCTATGGAACAGAGTGGAGAGTCCAGATATGGACCCTTAACTCTATGGTCAAATAATCTTTGACAAAGCAGGAAAAAATATCCAGTGGAAAAAAATAGTCTCTTTAATAAATGGTGCTGGGAAAATTGGACAGCTATGTATAGAAGAATGAAACTCGACCATTCTTTCACACCATACACAAAGATAAACTCAAAATGGATGAAAGACCTCAACGTGAGGCAGGAATCTATCAAAATCCTAGAGAAGAACATAGACAGTAACCTCTTTGACATTTGCCACAGCAACTTCTTTCAAGATATGTCTCCAAAGGCAAAGGAAAGAAAAGCAAAAATGAACTTTTGGGACTTCATCAAGATAAAAAGCTTCTGCACAGCAAAGGAAACAGTCAATGAAACAAAGAGACAACCCACGGAATGGGAGAAGAAATTCGCAAATGACACTACAGACAAAGGGCTGATATCCAAGATCTATAAAGAACTTCTCAAGCTCAACACCAAAAAAAAAAAAAAAAAAAATCATGTCAAAAAATGGGCAGAAGACATGAACAGACACTTCTCCAGAGAAGACATACAAATGGCTAACAGACAAATTAAAAAAAATGTTCATCATCACTAGCCATCAGGGAAACTCAGATCAAGACCACATTGAGATACCACCTTCTCTCAGTTAGAATGGCCAAAATCAACAGGACAGGAAACTACAAGTGTTGGAGAGGATGTAGAGAAAGGGGGACCCTCTTTCACTGTTGGTGGGAATGCAGGTTTGTGCAGCCACTTTGGAAAACAGTGTGGAGATTCCTCAAAAAATTAAAATAGAGCTACCCTATGACCCTACAATTGCACTTTGGGGTATTTACCCCAAAGATACAGATGTAGTGAAAAGAAGGGCCATATGTACCCCAATGTTCATAGCAGCAATGTCCACTGTTGCCAAACTGTGGAAAGAGCTGAGATGCCCTTCAACAGATGAATGGACAAAGAAAATGTGGTCCATATATACAAAGGAATATTACTCAGCCATCAGAAAGGATGAATACCTAACTTTTGTATCAACATGGATGGGTCTGGAGGAAATTATGCTGAGTGAAATAAGTCAAGCAGAGAAAGTCAATTATCATATGGTTTCATTTACTTGTGGAACATAAGGAATAAAATGGAGGACTCTAGGAGAATGAAAGGAAAAGTGTCTTGAGGTAAATTGGAAGGGGAAGCGAACCATGAGAGACGGTGGACTCTGAGAAACAAACTGAGGGTTATGGAAGGGAGGAAAGGGGGATGGGTGAGCCTGGTGGTGGGTATTAAGGAGGGCACGTATTGCATGGAGCGCTGGGTGTGGTGCCTAAACAATGAATCTTGGATCACTGAAAAACAAGAAAAAAAAAAGAAAAAGAAAAAATGGTGTCTCTAGATTTCCTGGACATAGGGTTGCCAAGAAACTTTGATTTATTAAAAAAAAAGTAATATCGGATGTGCAATAAGACAGAGTACAATAAAATGAGGTATGTCTATAGAGTAAATTGAAATATTAGTTGGAGAATATTTTTGATAGAATGGTTAGAAGAATTCTCTCTGGAGAGTTGATATGTAACTTGACATTGAGATACAAAGAAAGAAAGGAGTGGGAGAAGGTGACAGATTATACTTGACAGAGGAAATATTTGAATGGACAAGCTGTGGGATGGGAAAAAGCTTGGGTTGTTGCAGACCAGAGAGAAGGCCAGTGAACTAGAATGTTGTGCAGAGGGGGAGTCAGAGACATGAAGTCAGAGAAGGCAGGGCCAGATCAGGCCAGGTTTAGAATGTGTTCCATTACGATGAGAAGCATTGGAGGATTGTGGGCAGAACAGTGGCATATATTTATTTGTGTTTTAAATGAACATTATGGGTACTGTGAAGAATTAACTGTGGGGGCAGAAGACAAAATAAAGGTGGGTTTTGTTTTCAGAAGTACTGAAGTTTGAGCAGACTGTGATCTCCAGTGATGTGCAGCAGATGTTTCAAACGTGGAGGTCAGTCATGTTAAAACTGGTTTGGAACATGATATACCAACAGCTATGAGTCACTTTGTCATTTCACATCTAGATCATAAGACCATGACTCACCAGTGTCGCAATTTCTCCTCTCTAGTATAGATTCCTTCTGTAATTGGATTTTATATCTGTCTGTTCTGCTGCTGATAAGAGCATCTTTCATTGCTGCATTAGAGATAGTGTTTGTGTTGGCAGAAAACAGTCATTTCTGTTGTTGTTGATTTTTACGTCCATTATATGGAATTTTAGCAACTTATAACATTCATAACAGAGAAAAAAAATCATGGCCCATTTTTCATAAGTAAATAACTTAATCTGTTTGTTGCCTCTAGGTCAGATAATTTAATTTAATGAGTAAGAGGGAATGCACTATTTATGTTGAAGGTACAAACTTTTGAATTAGTTTCCAGTACTCTACTCAGAATAATGGATGCTAACAGAGCACAAGAGGACCCCGCAGTAGAATGAACAAGGGCCAACCTTCAATTCATATCCACAGTTTTTAAGTTTTAGTTTGGTTCTGACTTAAATGTCAAAGAAGACAAAGAATTTAGTTGTGAGCAATGACTTCACTGGTTTTTAGAATGATAAACTAACAAGGGCCCCCAAGGACTCTCGGGATCAGAAAAGTTAGATGGTTATTTCCCTCTCTTATTTTACTAATTGAATTTCTTGGACAATTTAGTGATCCTCTCCATATTTTGGTATTATATTATATAAAATAGAGAAAATAAAATGGTCTTTAAAATGTTACTAAAAAATTAAATGTATTCTAGAGTAAATGCTTAATTAACAGAGCACCCAAGGAATATAACATAATTGTTATTCAAGTACTAGGGCTTATGTCTCTAAAAAGAACTCCAAAATTTATATTTTGGGTTTGCCTCTAAGAAAACATAGACCCTTTATTCAAGTATAACTATCACTAGTACTGAGACCATGGTATATGTGCATTTGTGTACTCTTCCAAAAAGGATTGTATATTGTAATAAATAGATCATCACAGCAAGCAAACAGCAACCTTTATAAGGCTGATCTTTGTCAAGTTCTCTAATGTTAGAAAATGTCTTCGGAAGAAAAACCTTTAATAGAAATCCAATCAATGTCATGGCACAGACCTTATTGCAGACCTTTGGACTCTTAGGTCATTTTGGGCAAAATGCATTACTAGACTAGTGCTACTTTGAGGGAATACACCATACATTTGAAAAATGTTTCTTAAAAACTTTAAAAGAATGGTTTTCATACCTTATAATACTTGTGGTATGTCTCAAGTCCTAGGAATTCCTTCTGATTAAAAAAAATCAGTTAAATAAGTTTGATCCCAAGGTATATTTTTTTGACTCCTCCCTTCACCTAGTCCATATTATCCACAGACAAGCTGAATGAGTTATTCATAACGTGATAGCTCTTTGAATTGATATCAGCTAGTTTAAAAAAATGTTCTTCTTACAAAGACACAAAAAAATACACAAAAATATGTATGTAGGGGAGTCTGGGTGGCTCAGTTGGTTAAGCCTCTGACTCTTGATTTTGGCTGAGGTCATGATCTCGTGGGTCATCCTGGGATCAAGCCCCACATGGGGCTCTGTGCTCAGCAGGGAGTCTGCTTGAAGACTCTGTTCCTCTCCCCCTCCCTCTACTTGTGCATGCTTTCTCTCTCTAAAATAAATAAATAAATAATCTTTAAATTTTTATTTTATTTTATTTATTTTAGAGAGAGAGAGAGCAAGAGTGAGAGTACACACACAAGTGAGGGGTGGAGCAGAGGGGGAGGGGGAGGGAGAGAATTCCAAGCAGACTCTGCACTGAGCTTAGAACCCAATGCAGGGTCAAATCACACAACCCTGATATCTCATCCTGAGCCAAAACCCAGAGTCAGATGCTTAACCAACTGAGCTACCCAGGTGCCCCCCAAAACATGTATATTTTTAAGAGGAGGATGCCTTTTCCAGAATTAAAGTATACAAAACAATGAGTATCAATGAACCAACACTCTTTTTTTTTTTTGAACCAGGTGACCTGGTACTGATTTGCAGGGAACCATCATTTTTTCACTTCTAAATCTTACAGATTTTTTTTCCCAAACCTCACATCTGAATTCTAAGAAGGAAAATGCAGATTTTCTGAACATTCAGTTAGAGGGGATTTCTATTGGGTTTATTTTGGAGTGAGAAAAATGGCAGTTCATTAATATTTGCCAAGGCTTCAAGTGTCTTGTTTTACAGATCATTATTGAATTGAGGGGTTACTATGAGTCAGGCCCTGTATCAGGCATTAGAGATAAAAAAACAAAAACAAAAACAAAAACAAAACTGAGTGACTAATTTATGAATTGTCTGAGGGCTGTGCTTGGTGATGGACAAACACACATGTGAACATAATTCAATTTACTTTATGAGAGCTCAGGTAAATGGTTCAGGAATAAGTTTCATTTTTGTATTCTGTAATCTGAAGACTGAGTTATGATATTAACAAAAATAATAATAAACATTTATTAAGTGGTAACAATGGTTAAATATCTACTCTGTAATTTCTAATATCCAGAATAATTCTAGGGGATAGGTGTTATTACATAATTTTACAGTTTTGAAAACTTAAGAAATATTTACTAACTAGCTCAAGGTTATATGAATATTAAGTTTGTGAGTCAGCACTTATACCCAAATCTATCTTCAAAGGCTATTTATTTTCTTTGCTATTTCTATAAATATCATACCATCTATCACTATGAAATATCTTTTAGGAGTTGGGTAGTTTGCATGATCTTGCATGCTGCAGAAATTAATACAAAGCAATTAATGAAGAATAATATTTTCCTTCATATGTTCAACTTAGTTTGCATTTTATTTCCAAAAAACTTAGTTTGCATTTTATTTCTTTGGTGTTCTTAATACACCAAAGAAGAAGGTAAGGACCAAAGAGACAAGATGCCTTGCTTAAGACCATACAATTAGGGGTGCCTGGGTGTCTCAGTTGGAGGAGCATGAGAATTTTGATCTCCAGATCATAATTAGGTGTAGAGATTACTAAAAAAAAATAATAAAATAAAATAAAATAAAATAAAATAAAATAAGATCATATAACTAGAAATTTATACACTGATATCTGTTTTTTTTTTCACTCTTTCTATTGAACATGCAATGTTGGATTATGCTATCCCCTACTTGGTTAGGGTGGAAACACATATCCCAGGATTACTTTCCCTGTATGGTTCTGAGTTGGAGTAGACCAAAGGAGGATCTTGCTGAGCTGTAGAAGGCAGAAGTGAAGGGCGCCTGGGTGGCTCAGTGGGTTAAAGCCTCTGCTTTCGGCTCAGGTCATGATCTCAGGGTCCTGGGATCGAGGCCCGCATCGGGCTCCCTGCTCAGCAGGGATCCTGCTTCCCCCCCTCTCTCTCTGCCTGCCTCTCTGCCTCCTTGTGATCTCTCTCCCTCTTTGAAGTAAATAAATAAAATCTTTAAAAAAAAAAAGAAGAAGTGAAGCAGAGGTTATTGCAATCAGGTATGGTGATAAAGAAACAAAGGATAGTTGTAGGGACTGAGTACCAGCTCTCCTTGCTCTCTGCCACTTTATGTGCAGCTCATCTTAACTACTGGCTTTGAAGTTCAATAGCAACCCCAGGCCTATCACCAGATGCTTGACTGCAGACCCACAAAGACAGTAGCTACAAAGAGGCAATAGCTTCCCTATAGCCTTTTTGGGATCTCCTCCTGTGTGGTTCCATGCTTGACATTTCATATTTCCCTTCAAACTCCAATTTTTCATCCACACCAACACTTCAGACAAACTGAATTTTGACCCCCTGACCTCTAACTATACCGTTTGGACATACTTTTTTCCCATTCCTCCCTCATTTGTGTAAGTTCAGTTCCTATAATCAATCCCTATTCCTCTAAAACTCAGAGTGGCTTTACTGCCCTGAGAGAACTCTCACCAGTAGAGTTACTGTTCTAGAAGTGATTCTACAATTACCGAACCTTAAAGATTAAATTAGTTCTCTCTTTAACTGGATGCAAAACTATTTCAGACTTTGATGTCACCAATAAATGAGATGGGAGTTGTTCATTGGCATGCAGTGGCCAAACATTACTTCGATTATTATCTACCCTTGTCTGGAGTCAAGTGCCCCTAGAAGGCAAGGCTTTCGGCAAGTAGCTGAAACAAAGAATATTTTAATAAAAATAATGAGCGTAATGACACTTGGATGTGTTGGCTACAAAGAAGAACTTTGGTAAAGAAAACGATAAGTTCAAGTTTTTAAATTCTCAGTTTATGATCTGGATAAGGAACCCGAAAGCTTTTTGACTACCCTAAAATAAACCCTTGTCTCTGATAGCCTCGAGGTCAAGATTTCTGAAAAACAAACAACAAAGCTAGTCCTGAAGGGGACTGAATAACAATAAAAATAGAATTCACAAATTTTCGGAGTCTCTTAAGATTAGGACCACTATAGGGAAGAATGGGGAGCTCTCAAAATTAGAATGGAGACATATGGGCAAATACCAATGAAGCCAAATGCCTGAAGCTTAAAATTCTGCTAAGCTTCTTAGCCAGGTGAGGGAGCCATTCTTCTGTCCAAAAAGATAACCCTTCCCTTTCCTAAATAACCTGTCATAGTCATTGTCTTTCAGGGTACTGCGGATCCTCTTCAGGTTTTACCCTACTCTCCCTCATTGATTGTAAATCAATGACCACCTAACCCATACAAATCTCAGGGGTATACAGTCCAGATACCAGCAGATTTGTAAGCTGTTGTCAATTTATACTAACAGAAGCCTGGGAATAAATTATGGTATTGCGCCATGAAAGTGTTGGATTAGGCTGGAAGGAAAAAAAAATGTTGAATTAGAGAGAATTTATTAGTAGAGATATACTATACTAAGTATAGATTTAGATTCTGGTAGCTGGAGAGGAGGCTTGGAATGACTGTTTCCAGTTTTCACAATTATTTGTTTGAAACCTGAACAAAATAGTGGCCTACCCTAAATGAAGCAAAGAGTTCAAGCAGAAGGTTCCTGAAGTCTTAGGATGATAGGGGTGTTTTAACATGTGGTTGTATATGATCTCCTCACTTGTCATCACTTATCACTAACTGTATTGTTATGTTGCCCTGGGAAGGTAGAAGACACCACCTTTGCCATTGTCTCAATGTATTGAGAGGTACATTGGTAAGGGGAGCATTGCCACCCCTGAAGAATTCTGTGGTGGCTTTTGTCCTTAGGCCATGATTATGAGTGAGAAATGCTATTATGGAACTAGGCACTTGTGGATGGGTTCTTGAATGACAAGGGGCTGAGGTAGGCATTTCACTACGAGAGATAAGATGGGAGCGGTAACTCTAATAGGCACTAGAGTCAGAGCAGTGATCAGAATGGATTGACCCTCAGAGATCCTTGGTTTAGGCTAATTGGCTGTGACATCTATAGAAATGAAATAAATGAGAAATCTTCAAAAGTCTCACTTCTTTTTGTGAACAGCAAATCTTTAGGTTTGTTAACAGAATTATGACTCTTTTCACCACATGTAGAGAGTCACAGTTCCTCACTTAGTGTCCTTTAAATGGGTAAGAAGTCCTATCTCCAATGGGGAATAAATGAGCAACTCTGCCAACAATATATACTATAATATTCTGTCTTGTGTCCTCTCAAAAGCCCTGTTGCCACTGAACAGATTAACTCTACATTAAGAAAAAGAAATTATTCAGACTTTTCAGAGATTACTGGATAGTGCTTCTGACTGACATTAATTCTGGAGTCCCCAGACACTATGGTTGTCAAGCAGTCATAGTCAGGACTTAGAGCAGCCAGGAAATTAATTAATGGAATTTTGATTCAGGTCAATTTCACAATGAGCCAAATTGACCTTTCCATCTGGCCTGTGGTTTATTTTTTCAGTTCCAGAATGAATAGTAGGAATAGATATATTTAATAACTGTCAGAATCTTTATATGATTTCTATCTATGATCTTGATAAAGAGCATTATGAAAGCCCCCAATATTGCTCCTACCCACCCAAATGGTTAACTAAGAACTATAGTACATTTATGGAAGAATTTTAGAAATTAGTGCCACTATCAAGGACTTGAAGAAAGTAGAGGTGATTTCTATCATACTCCCTTTCAACTTGTCCATTTGGGCTGTGCAGAAGAAATATAGATCTCAGAGAATGACAGGTTACCTTGTGCTTAATCTAGTGCCGATTCACATTTCAGCTACTGTCCTAGCAGCATCTAGCATCTAGTAGACAGTTATTGATCTGTGGAATGTCTTTTCTCTATACGTGTTAAAAGAGACTGTCAGAGCAGCTTGCTTTCATCTGGCAGGACCAACAATACACCTTTACTGTTGGCTTCAATTCTCCAGCCCTCTGTAGAGTTGTCCAACAGTCAAGAAGGAACGGACCAAATAGTCAATATTTTACATTTCTAGGGAATATGTATATATTCATGTTTCTTAAAAACCTTTTAAAACATAAAAATCATTTTTAACTCATAGATCATATAAAAACAGGGCATGGGCCAGATTTGACACATTGTTCATAGTTTGCTGACCCCTGATCTAACAATCCAAAGGGAACTTGGTTATATCTCCATTTCATAGGACCTCTTACTGACCCATCCTGTTGATAATATTATGTTGATTGGACCTGGTGAGTAGGAAGTTGCAATTATCCTAGTAACCTTAGTAAGGCACAAGTGTATTTGAAGATGGGAGGTAAATTCCAGAAAAATTTAGTACTGCTTCTATGGTAATCTATAGAGATGTACTTGTGTTTGTATATTAACATAACCTTTCCAAAGTAAAGGAAAACTGTTGCATTTGGGTCCTCTTTCCCTTAAGAGTTTCCTTGCATTTTGGAGGTAACATCTACCTCATGCTAATCCAACCCATTTATCAGATAACACGTAAGATTGTCATTTTGAGTGGGGCCCAGAGTTACAGATAATTCTCTGATCTCAAGATGTTCTGGATCTTGGAACATATAACCAGAGCAAATCCTATGGTGCTTTGAAGAGTCACTCACAAAAGTTGTGTTGTATAATGCCTTTGATGGGCTTTCATAGGTGAATCACAATGTAGTTCATCAGGATTTTGAAGCAAAGCTTTTTCATATACATTTATTTTCCTTTTGAAAACAGCTCCTGGTTTGCTACTAAGCACTTGTAAAAACAAAACACTTAATTATGGACCACAGTGTGCTTTCAAGCCATGCGACCTGACCTAGTGCTTGCTTATTAACTGGGTATTTTCTGATCCACATAGCCATAAAATTGTCCATGCACAACAATACTCCATCATTAAACAGAAGCACGCACACACACACACACACACACACACATATATATATATATATATATATATATATATACACACACACACACACATATATGATTCAACTTGAGTATGTCCTGAGGCTTGTAATCCTGGTACATTTATTTCTCTCTTCCCCTCCTATGGCAATATGGGGAGTCGCCCAAGACTGAGAGGGAAAAATAAGGCCTATACAAAGAGTTCTTTACAAAATGCTGGAACCATCTGAAAATCAACAGCTACAGCACTATAACCCAGCAAGATCTGAAGGACAGTGGTAAAGGGACATTTTTTCCAGTGGCAACATTGCACAGTACACCTCTTAGCTCATTTTCTGTGCAAGAAAAAGTGACAAGAGACACAGATCTATACTGATTCACTGCAAGTGGCTACAGGTACGGCTCTATGGTCGGGGTGTGCAAAGGAACCAATGGGAAAACAGGTAACAAGGAGGCTTGGGAAGAGGTGGGCATCATAAATGAAAATATTTGTGTTTCCTGTGAATGCTCATGAAAAGCCAACCACTGCAGAGGACCTTTCAATACACTGATGGTCCAATCAAAACAACAATATAGGAGACCCAACCTCTGTCCTCCAGCGAAGTTCAGTGAATAGCCAACTGTCCATAAACAAAAACAACTGTGAGGGAGCTCTGGAGTCCATGTAAGTAACCCTGTGGAAGAAAAAACCTGATTATAACTGCCCAACAGTAAAAGAGGACAGCTTCCTTTTGCCTGCATCATCCCATCCCCTAAAGCTGGCATAGCAGCAAGAGAAAACATCCCAGCTGGAAAGAGTTCTCCTTGTTGGGAAAGGATGAGCAGGGTGAGCAATCAGTTTCCCCAGTCTTTTGGGGAAAACGCCCACTTAGAGATCCCACTTTGATTTCACCCCACCAGAACAACAAAACTGAGGGCTATAAATGAGCTAAAAACAAGGAAGGAAATGAAGGACTATCAATAGCTTATATACAATGGGAGTGATTACAGCTCACAGTGACCTGCTCAGCAGACAAAACCAGCAGATTTCACCACTGAAGAAACTAAGGGCCGGCCCAGTTATGGAGGATCCCCTGCAGATTTTGACAGATTTTGGCAGATTTCTGCCCCATAGGTGTAAAGCATTTGCTGACACCAGCTCCCTCCCTCCTCTGCCCCTCATCCAGGCCAGAGCCTGCCAACCAAATAGAAATCATCCCAGACTCTGTGACTGTACAACTGCAGGATGTCAGCCTGGACACCCACCACCATGCACTTCCTCCAGGATGGCTCCCCCAGCTTGGCATTTTCACCCCACTGCCCTCATGCTTGTTGCCAGCCTCCAGTGCAGTACCTACCTATGGGGGAAGACCGTGCAGCCATGGGAGAGCATGCCAGCAACCAGGGCCCCCAGAGCTGCCAGTGAGCTTATATTTGGCCTTAGCCTTGGCTGTCTGCCTTGGTCTCCAACACTGTGTCTTTGCATTTGGCTCCTGCTACTACACAGGCACCTGCAGCAGGCTCCTGCAGCTGAGTGTGGATATAAGTAACTGTACAGTCAGATTCAGAATACTCTCATACTTTAATATGGTGGATGTTTATTTAACTTTACTTATTATTTATTTAACCATTTATTATTGATTTAAGTATTTAAGTTCAGTATAAAAGTTTGACAAGAGTATTAAAAAGAGCCATAGCTACAATAATTTGTTAAAGGATAAATGAGGCAAAAAGATGTAAATTGTGACATCACAAACATAAAAAGTGCTAAAAGTGTAAATTCTTTTGTATTCAATTGGCGATAAATTAGTTTTCTGTGTATAAGAGACTGTTATATCCATAAGATGCTTTGTGTAAGCCTCATGGTAAGTACAAAGTAAAAACATACAACAGGTGGGCGCCTGGGTGGCTCAGTGGGTTAATGCCTCTGCTTTCGGCTCAGGTCATGATCTCAGGGTCCTGGGATCGAGGCCCTCATCGGGCTCCCTGCTCAGCGAGGAGCCTGCTTCCCCCCCTCTCTCTCTGCCTGCCTCTCTGCCTCCTTGTGATCTCTCTCCCTCTGTGAAATAAATAAATAAAATCTTTAAAAAAAAATACAGCAGATTCATGAAAGATAAAGAGAAGGGAATTGAAGTGCTCCACTATAGAAAATCATCAGTTCTCAAAACAAAGCAGCAAGAAAGAAAGAAAGGAACAAGGGAACTACAAAATAATAACATAAGAAAAATTACTAAAATTAAATTATTTGTGTTATTAATAATTATTAATAACATGTCAATAATTACTTTAAATGTAAGTGAACTGAATTCTTCAGTCAATGGATGTAGAATGAATAGACATATAGAAAAGCAAGACCCAACCAGATGCTACTTCTAATAGGTTAACTTTAGCTTTAAGTACCCACTTAGGCTCAAAGCAAAGAGATGGAGAAAGATATTCCATACAAGTGGAAACCAAAAGAAGGTAGAGGTGGCTATACCCATACCAGACAAAACAGACTGTAAGTCGAAAGTGGTAACAAGAGACAAGGAAGAGCATTATGTAATAATAAAGTAGTCATTCATCAAGAAGATACATATGCACACAAATCAGAACCCCAAAGATATTAAGAAAATATAACAGATCTGAAGAGAGAAATAGACAACAATACAGTAATAGTAGGGGACTTTAATACCTCATTTTCAACAATGGATAGATTATGCAGACAGAAAATCACCAAAAAAAATTGGCCTTGAATCTTACTTTTGATCAAGTGGACCAAACAGAGAGATACAGAACATTCTATGTAGTAACAGTAACAGCAAAACACACATTCTTCTCAAGCACATACGGAACATTCTCTAGGATAGATCATATGATAAGTCACTAAAGAAGTCTTAGGAAATTTAAGAGGGGGAGCGGCAAGATGGCGGAGGAGTAGGAGACCGATTATCATCAGGTCCCGGGAATTCACCCAGATAGCTATCAAACTATTCTGAACACCTACAAATCCCACCAGAGATCAAAGAGAAGAGGAGCAGCAATTCTAGGAACAGAAAATAGACCGCCTTCTGGAAGGTAAGACGTGCGGAGAAGTGAATCTGAGGCGCCAGGAAGATAGACCCGGGGGAGGGGCTGGCTGCCGGCAAGGGAGAGAGCAGCAGAGCACAGACTCGGAACTGTTACAAGTCGGCTCCACTGACGGACGTCACCCCAGAGACCAAGCAGGGGGTGAAGCCCCTGCAGGGACACTGTGGTCTCAGG